>JASGAT010398124.1:0-30494 GCA_030220025.1 Chelon auratus
GCTGCTGCCATCAAGGAGTGTCATTGCTATGGGGTGGGGGTGCCTGGTCTGGTCTAGGTGGGTGCTACATTTCTAAGTAACATCCACATGAATGAATGCCAGGTCCAAATGTTTCCCAGCAGAACACTGAATTGTCACAAGATGGTCAGTGGTATTCACTTCTCCTGCCAGTAGTCATAATATCGTGGCTGATCAGTGTATTGTTATAGTTCTGGTATTGAAATATTCCCTTTTATTTAGTTTTGTCCCTGCTTTGGCCTTTTGCCCAGTTTACATAGAGCCATCTGCTCTATGTTCAAACCCTCATCTTATAAACTTGGGTTGTGACCAAAAGAATAGCTTCATGGTAATAAAGGCCCAAAATGACAACAATGAGGAGTTTGGGCATCCAGAGGGAGGTCAGAGTAGAGCGAATGTTCCCTCGCATGAATGCCAGATCCAAAAGTTTCCCAGCAGACCACTGTATTGGCACAAGATTGTCATCCTTATTCACTTCTCCTTTCAGCGGTTGTAATGTTGTGGCTCATCTGTGTATGTGAGCCTGTGAGGGAGGAGGAAGAGTAGACGTTGAGTTAATGTATCCCTTCAGGACTTATTAGCTAAAACTTTTAGACCTGCATCCTAAAAGGTTGCCAGTGTAGATTTGACTCAAAGGCAGGTCCAGTGTGTTTTTTCCACACCAGCAGCTCGCATTTCCCTTGTAATCCTTTTACACGCCGCATAATCCCACCCAGCCTCACTGCGATGCCATGTCACTCACCAACTCCGACTCGGACATCTGTTAGCTATCTGCAGACTCAGGCAGAGAGCGATAGTGACAGACACTTGATAGAGGAGTCCTTGAGTTGACAGGAGGGGAGGCTGAGACAGACAGCCCGGTGTACAGGGTGAAGAGTCGAAGGGCTGCCAGAAAACCTGCCCTCCCACCCACAAGCCTCCAGACCCGTCTCCCCCCCTGACCAACCCCACCACCCCCGGAGGGCGCGAGCTGGTGTGTGTCCGTGCCAGCACTTGATAGCAGCCGGTGAGCAGCCGGTGAGTGTGTGCGTGCGCATTTTTATGCATGTGTAGGAGTGTGTGGCTGAGATGAGGCCAGCAGAATATATAGAGATGGAGATGTGTGGCCGTGATGTGAACGAGCACAATGAGAGAGAGAGCACACAAGCCTGCTTTAATCTGACGCTGAGGAACTTAGACTGCATTCATGTGCTCATGATTTAATCAAGAGGAATGGACTTTAAACTAATGATGCACTAAAAACCCAAAAATGTAAAATTGGCCTTCATGCAGCTACAACCAGCTACAAGTTGTCAGCCAACTTAAAAACTTCCAACTGTGCTTGAATTTAGCCTACATACAACTACATTTCAATGCCCCAGTCATCAGCTGTGAGCCAACCATGAAGCTAAACTCGTGGAACATTAATCTGACATTAATGCCGCGTTCATGCTTTAAGCTACAAGTCATTTTGTACAGAAGCTGCCGATGTGAAGCCGCAAATTGACACCTGACTCTTGTTTTCTGCATAGCTGGTGTAACCAACAATAGATCCACGTTCAGCTGGCCTCTAGGCTGAAAGTCAGTCTGGAAGAACTCAGCTGGGAACCGATTGTGCTCCGGTAAAGATCAGATAGTCTAGTGAAAGCATTTGTTGAGATGAGATAAGAATCTTTCTACCCCGGATCTTCTTTAAATCGCCCTTGTCTGGTAAACCTTCAAAAATGAGGTCCACCTAGGTATCCTCAACAAATGTCCAAACCATCTGAACTCGTTTCTTTTGATGTGAAGGAACATCAGCTTTACTCTGACCTACCTCTGGATGCCCAAGCTCCTCACTGCTGTCATCTTGGGCCCTCATTACCATGAAGCTGACCTTTTGGTGATTATCCAGTTTACAAGGTGGGGGTTGGAACATGCAGTATATGGCCCCGTGTTGGAGGGGCAAAAGTGACAATTTATCGTTCTACTGGGAAACCTTTGGACCTGGCNCTATAGGACACCCTCAGAAGGCCCATGTCCATTCTCTGATGAGTCACCACAAGAGAGACCTACACCTACACAATATTAGGAAGGTGGTCATAATGTTTTACCAGTCTTATAACTAAGAGAGCTAGCATTCTTGTTGTTTACCATCATCCTCTTTTATTAATATCCAATCTTGTGTGTTGCAGGATAAAACATAAATCTATGATTCATTAATGAGTCTTTTTCTCTCTTTCACACTTCCTAAATCATACCGACAACACGGGTAAACACATTCCCTGCACACATATGCAGCTTCAGGTGCGCCGAGGCACACACACCTACACATGAATCACACACTTGAGGATTAAAAAAAGAAAAAAAAAAAAAACATCTGAGATTGGCAGACAGTACGCGGGCTGGAAGAGAAAACAAGGCGAGGACAATATCAAGTATCATGATTACATGTGCGTGAAGCGTTGGATATCATCATGATCTGCTGATTACAGCTGACAAGAGCAGCGACGTTTGTCTGTTCTTCTCACACTTTTTAAGCGTTTGATGTTTTCAATTCTGTTTATTCAAATCGGATCGTGCTTCGGCTGCAAATGGACACACACGGCAAATTAATAAAACAAATACGCAAGGAGACGTACGCGATGACTCGCTGCTGTTTCGTGCTTGATGTTTGATCCAAAGCGCATTTCGAGTGTACGTATTTAACATAAGTGTGAATAAGTGGCCGACCTATCGTGTTATCCTCGTGCTCCGTCTATGCTAGAATAAAGAATATAAAACATGCAGGGGCCTGCATATGTGATGACCCCGTGTTTTGTAATTATTGGGGAAACGACTTTAAATATTAACAGCATAGCACAGTTTTAATGGAATATTATATTGGGAACACTGATATATTCCACGAGTCAAGTCAGTTAATTCAGTAACTCTGAAAATCACAAAGATTAGAATATATACAGTAAAGGCTCATTTAAAGTACTGCGGGACTAGATGCCGTAACCTACGTAGCCTACGCTGGTGTGAGCCGTTTATACACCATCCAAACGTTAGTCACCGTTGTGTCTTTTTTGAGTTAATTTTAAGGTTTCTACTTCCTGGTTAATTTTCAACAATGGCGACTGAAACTTTCGCCGAAATTCTGCCTTTCCTCCATCTTCACTGATCCAAAACAATCCATTCGAAACTTGCGGAGATGAGGAAGCAGCTGTAAACACTAAAGCAGAAAATGCTACTACCAAGCGGACAAATCACAGCTCTTTTTTACAACCATGACCTTATTTCTGTCATAAAATACGATCGTTTACTCACCCATATAACTTTTGTGTATTCCTTCTTGAGATAATTAGATCGGCGTATATCCATGTAGTGGGAATGACTGGGGCACCGAAACGCAGCCTCTAAATAACACATTATCTGCCGCTAAACTCGCTTCTTTACCTGTAATTTGCTACTGCTATGGTTCGGAAGAATATTTAGCCATGTTGTAAAAAAAACTAGCAGTAGCAAATCACAGGTAAACAAGCTGACCGCCACAGGTGCGCTCGGCGCTCAGAGATGACATCATCCAGGTGAGAAGACATCATGAGCTAACTCCAGACTCAACGGGGAATAGCATTAGCGTACGATAACAAAATATTGGTGTAATGAACGAGATTCGTGGCAGATAATGCATTATTTAGAGGCTGCATTTCGGTGCCCCAGTCACACTCACTATATGGATATATGCAGATCTAATTATCTCCCAAAGGAATACAAATTACACAAAAGTTATATGGGCAAGTAAACGATCATATTTTATGCCAGAAATAAGGTCCAGGTTGTAAAAAACAGTAGTTCCCCTTTAAATTACTGTGGAGGTGCACGTCAGGGTCTCCGTAAGGTCTGGGCTACGGCGTCAAATTGATGCAGAAGCAACTGTCTGTAAGTCTGTTTGAAATCAAGTCTGTTAAGTTAAGCTTTAATGTCAGCAGGTTAATGTCAGCAGTGAATGCACCTGAGCCAGGCAACGTTTGCAAGATATCTTATAGCAAATTTCCACCCCTGCTGC
The DNA here is from genome assembly GCA_030220025.1 of Chelon auratus. Taxonomy (NCBI): domain Eukaryota; kingdom Metazoa; phylum Chordata; class Actinopteri; order Mugiliformes; family Mugilidae; genus Chelon; species Chelon auratus. The sequence continues at coordinate 4,028 of JASGAT010398124.1, forward strand.
CATCCTCCTCAGAGAGTGGACTCTGTCATCTTAATTTAATACGCAGATTCACTTTGTATCAGCTACTCATAACAGGTAATGAGTACTTAAATTTTACATCACCCCAGACGCTCGTAGAGTACGGCCGGCAGATATTAAAAACTTCTGAAAGTGTTTTTCCTCCTGCTGCTGCTGAGTGCTGCCCATCCAGTGTCTTTAGCACAACTGAGGCTTGTAACTGAGTCAGGGTGATTTAACTGACCGATAGATCAGTTAAGGTAACATTTCTTATTTATCTGACGAGTGTAGTGCCGGTTCAAAAAGAGGACAATTGCAGCTTGTAGTTTTGTTGAGAACACTTCATTAAAAGAAAAACATTTAAGTATTTGCATCCCACTGATGATTAACAGTCCATGTCAGGACGGCCTGATTACGGCTCATATTGTTGAAAATTGTTATCAACATCTGCTGCAGAGGTGCCCAGGTAGAGGTAGGACTATATCCAGAGATCCGCCATAATGCCTGCAGCCCCGGGGGCCGACTGTCAACGTCCCCCCTGATAAGGAAGAGTGGTGCCAGACACAGCTGATGGCTTCCAGCCTAAAAACTGTTCAGCAACACGTCAAAGCACACACAAAAATATGAGCTCTGTATATCGCGTAGTAATTTGACCACCCAGAACAATGCAGTCAAAGCACAGAAATCATCCAGTAACAAACTGCAGCAGCCAACCACCACAAATACTCACATCTGGCAGCTATGAAGCCATTGGACGACATGTAGTCCACTCATGAGGTGGATGGATCTTCTCTGCTCTTTTGAAAGCAGCACAAGCAGTATAAAACTAAAGTAAATGCACTTAGTTTTGTTTCAAATTAATTAGAAAAACTGTGAAAACGATCCAAAACTGGCCCAAAGTTTGTTCACTGGGGCACCAAAGCACGCTACATAGCGCAGTCTGTCACGAAATGCATTCATTTCACCAATATTTTGTTATGATATGCTAGTGCTATTCAGTTAACTCTGAACTCAACAAGGAATAGCACTAGCGTATCATAACAAAATATTGGTGAAATGAATGTGTTTCGTGGCAGATAATGCGTTATTTAGAGGATGTGTTTCGGTGCCCCAGTCATGGATACACGTGGATCTAAATATCATCTGAACGACTCCAAATTACACCAAAGTTATATGGGTGAGTAGACAATCGTATTTTATGCCAGAAAATAGGGTCCAGGTTGTAAAAAAAAAGTAGTTCCACTTTAAGAATGCAATAGTGGGTTAAAACAACTTTAAGCCAAAATATGCTAATTGCTAATCCAAACAACTGCAAACTCAACACTTTATTTCCTTTGATGTCAAGCAGTTCATCCGCCAATCGCAAAGCAGACTGGATGAACGGTGGCAGTGAATCCCTTCGTTCATTTAAAGTTGGTATTCTGAAAAACAAATATTAATCATATAGATGATGAGCGCATCAGAATACCACTATTTTCGTAGCTCCTTCCTTTGTTTGCCTTAATCCTGTCTTGGATTTATATGCACAAAGAAGAGAGGAGCACTTCACTGATCACAGGCGAGGCGTACCCTAACACGACAGCCACAAACTGTGCTTCCAGTCCGCTGTACCCGCTTGATGAATAGCCTCGACGTGTCTCGCAGCAGAACGCGTCGGAAAATGAGGAACAAGCAGCTCGCGGGGGTGAAAACTACAAAACCTACCTCAGGGTGAAGGACATTCATCATCTAACAATGGCTATTCCAAAATATGACAGTTTGGCGACGTGAGATAAATCCTTCACCCTGTTGAGTCATATAAATACGTGAGGCCGAGTTACGCAGAGCATGAGTGGCATAAAAAAGATGAGGGACCTCCCTAAGCAACTTCCCGTTACACCGATTTCGTTTTGTGTAAAATAAAAGCAGCAGCGTATTAATCACGCGTGGTAGAAATAGTGAGCCTGATCCCGAGTACAATCCAATCAAATGATGGATTCATTTGTTCACTGAGGCAGGAAAGCAAGTGACAGAACATCTCAGCGTGAAGGCCTCCTTCCCCTCATTTCTCCAAGCTATATATAGCAAGACTGAAGGTTTCCTTATATCTCTAGTTGATACCAAATGTCCTCGCTCTGCAGGTGTCCTTATCTGTAGCTAATATTAGAACAGTACAGAGCTGGATCCACCAATAGCCTCTCTGTTTAGAGGAGGGAGGCCGACGGCGATGCCTCTCCGGTCCCCCAGGACCATCTGTCTTAGCTAGGCACACGGCATGGGATAATGGCATCATGTACCGCTGTTTCTCTCATCGGGGGGATCCTTAGATGCAGCTGCAGATTTCATCCATCAGCTCTCGTGACCTGGCCGAGGAAAATGTCTTGGTATTTAACAGCTGCCGCGTGTGTCGCTTGCATACAAATGAGGAAACCATTGACCCTCATTTGAATGAGAAGGGTATTAGTGCGAACAGGACGTCAGTAATTAGTGTCTTTTCTTCTCGTGGCTGGCACTTGTTGAGTCGAGGGTGAGGCCGGTCAGATACAATCACCCCACTGTCAAAAGGAACAAAACCGTAACCTTTACAAAACCCAAGGGACCTTTAACTGAATATTATTAAGCAAAATACCAACCAGAGATCAGACATACTGCAATCAATGAGGCCTTGTAGCCAATGAGAGGTGGCAAACTAAACCAACCGTGTCTACCCTCTTTGTCGTCATTCACAGCCATTCTAATCCAGAGAGCAAATCTCCATATGCCTGGACAAACCTAATTAACACCCATCACTTATTAACACACCCGGCGCTGAGCTTTTCTCCACTAATTAGATGGCTTTTATATGATCAATGGCTCGACAATGTTGCGTGGCCTTGAACGCGTCACAGAACATTACGGGGTCTTTGTCTTCACCCCCCACCCCCCCTCCTCCCGTCTTTCTCTCGTCTTTGGATCAGCCGCATTTATGCGAGTCGGCGCCAGGCTATTAATCACCAAGTCATTAGCTATGCATCAATTACCCAAGATGCCCACCACACTTTTTGATTAGAGGCTGGGCAAACTCTGGAAGACTGATTTGGTGAATATTTAACAATTATCTGTTAAACGCTTGCCAGTCGTGTTCCTCTGACACCCCCTCACCACATCAAAAACCCAGAGCCCATCTGGCCGAATCAAGAGCTCCTAGAGCATTTGATTTATTTAAAAAAAAGAAAGAAAAAACTACTCATAAATATTACATATATTTTCCACAATCTGCTCTCCAGACTCTTGCAATTACCACAATGTAATTTCTGTTTAAATGCGTATTCTCCCTTTAACGCTGGGCTTGGATGAGATGAGTTTGAAATCAGGTTCATTACACACTTATGGACAAACCAAATAGATATTTTGTCTCAAATCTAAAACCTCTTATTTAGATTGTCGTGCCAGATCAGAGAGCCCTGAACCACTTGCTGTATTTATCTGATCCACATTCCAGTCAATTATGTGGCGGGTAGGGCGGGTGCAAGCTGGTTCACCAACCTTCAATCAAACCAGATGATCTAGAAAGAAGAAGTCACAATAACTTCATGATGAGGAAAAAAGCAGAAGGCTAAACCTGTGTGGATGCTCGGACCTGGTTTCTTCCACCTGTTGTTAAGAAGGGATTAATTTGTTTGCAGCAATTGGCAGCAATTTTGAAATATCCCAGCCCCAATCATTTACTATCCTTGACTGGATACTCGACAAAGATCTCCTGTGATCGGCCGTCCTTCAAAATATGTAATCAGCCATCAACAAACCTTCACTGAAAAGGCTTTTAACTGTCTACGGACTGGATCTTTTTCAAATCACAGGTATTATCAGCTTTGGTTTGCCTCATTGTGGATTCATTAGTCTGTGCTGCTTGGTGAACTTGTAGCAACCTCGATGTAATGCACTGCAGATAGTTGGCAAAAAGGATGTGGGCTGGAAAAGTGAAGCAGTAACGCTCTTTAGCAAAACCTTCATTACCACCGTGACCTCTGATCAACGGCGTAGAACTGCACAGTGAGCAACGGTGTGGTTGTTCTGAGTCATGTCCCAGGTGTGAGAGGATGTAAACAGAGTGAAGACCAATCAAATCCAAACTGATCTGCAGCACAAGGCCCGTCTACAGATCTTAGTCAAGACCATGACAGTGTATTCAAGCCTTTTTAGGACACAATGTACAGAAGATCTTCAACAGCGGACTTTTAATTGGTTTGTTCTGAATGAAAAAATACAAAGCCAATCCAAAAAATAGGTGCTTTTATATTTTTTTGTAATTATTTAAAAGATTTTATGGCACACGGATTAAACCAATGGAAACACATCTAAAAACAAGTGTACAAGCTGCTGGTTTTGGGAATATTAAACAAGGCATCCCTGAATAAGGCTGCATGTGGTTGGAAAAAACTTCCATCTAAATACCTGTCATTTAGCACAATCTGTTGCTTTGTTTTCAGCCTCCACGCTTCTCTCTGGAGATGCTGAATTAAAGCGCTGTTTGCCGCAGAGCTCACTGGGGGGAGGAGACATGATCTCAAGCTCCCACGGGAACGGCGGGAATAATTGTTCATCCAGATGCTGTAATGTCAGCGCTCGCCACCGGAGCCATAAATAAAAACAGATGCGCAAAACACATGAGCACTGACGGAGAAGTGACAGACGCAGTCCCGCTGAGGTTAATGAGTGGAACCTGTCGATGCTGACCTCATTTCCTCCTTTCAAACTCAACTTTTGAAAGCCAGCACACTTCAGATGTGTCCAAAGAGACGTTAACAACATGTTTACAATATGTTACCATTACTGTAACCCAGCAGAAGCTTACGGTGAGGAAGTTGAGTTAAACAGGTGGGCATGAAAAGTAATCAACCTATGACGTAACCTTAACCAACGAGGTGCCTGAACCACCGGCAACAAAGACCATCTATGCCTCTGCCTGGACCAAAAAGTTGCGCTTGAACACAATGCAAAGTCTGCAGCCAATGGCTAGTAGGTATAGGGGTTGCACAAGTTCAGCTTTCTTATGACTGTTATGAGAAGTAAACACCGACTAGTCTTTGATGACGTCACTAGTAAAAACAGAAAGTAATAGAATAGAAATAGAAAGTAATGCTTTGCAAAATTTGTGCTACATACTGTGAGCTGCAGATGTATAGCCTGTATAAAAACATGCAGCAACACAACTCCATCAATAGCGTATAGTAGTACTCCCGTCCTGTTGTAAGACGGGATAGTGTAGTATGTTGATATTCCCAAATGCCTTCTTTTATTATAACTTTCCTACATTAAGTTGCACGTTAACTTGCTAAACTCTAGAGGACAATGGTTACCTGGCGGTGGCGTTCCCATGTCTTAGGGTTGATGTTACCACTTGAACGCCAAGCATTTTATGTACACACCAAAAGATGTCCAGTTTCATTACATGTAGCATAGCATACATTTCTTCCAATGGTATCAGAAGCTGTCCAACTTGACAGAGTATGTAGCTTGTTCCCTTCTACTGAATCCTTGCAGGAAGTGGGAAAACAAACCAGGGCAGAGTTGAATCAAAAGCCACAACCAATGGAGGTCTAGCACCATCATGCTAATCACAACACGACGCGGGTTATTGTAATGCCTCAGAAGGCTGTTCAGCTCGAAAAGCAGAGGCTCGGGATAAGAGCTTTTTAATAAAAACCTGGGCTAGTGGACATGAAAAGAAAGTGCAATGAAAAGCTTCTCCAGATTAATTGACACTCGTGGGTCCATTAAATACTCGCAATAGCCTGGTATAATTTCTCTCGATCAGAGCACTCAATGCGGCGGGGTTCAAAAGCGATCATGGGAGTTAATTACGTTCAAAAGAGTGCCGCAGTTTCATCACACGAGACCGTGGTGAGGATTAATGGCAGGCGTCACGGAGAAATCCAATAGAAGAGTGATTAGCATTCCTTGGAGATAGCCGAAGATTCGGCGCATTGCTTGATAATCAGAGCGTATTACTCTGCCTCAACTTGACACACAACATGTAATTTTATCCCAAAGGGAGAGCAGATTCATCACACTACAGAGAGGTGGATCATTTTTAGGAACACTATTATGAGAAGGTCCTGTTGTCCTTGAACCACACGTGTCAGTACTGTGAAGCGAGAGGATATGGATATATCTCTGTCAGCCAGGCTGTTCTTGGAATTTATAGAGCTTATTCAACGACTCATTGAGGAGCTTGAGGCTCAAGGAATTCTCCAGGGGCTTTTGCTTTAATCACGTATTGATAGGAAAACTTGACATATCATTTTTGACCAAAGCTCTGCAGATGGATTTATCAACTGTTCAAAATCTTCTTCTTTTCCTTTCGGCTTTTCACTTCAGGGGTCCCCACAGCGAATCATCTGCTTCTCTACCTTCATGTTCTCCTTCACTACATCCATAAACCTCCTCTTTGGTCTTCCTCTAGACCTCCTGCCCGGCAACTCTAACCTCAGCATCCTTCGACCAATATATTCACCTTCCCTCCTCTGAGCATATCCAAACCATGGCCTCTCTAACTTTATCTCATCCTGGTCACGCCTGGAGAAAACCTCAACATCTACCTCCAGCTCTTCCTCCTGTCTCTAGACCTTGTTCAAACATCTTCAATAATATTTATCTCTTAAGCTGTTAAATTTTCTCGTTTCTAAGTGTGCTGCCTGGTGCAGGGCAGGGAGCTTTCCAGCATCTCGCCAACCTTGAATAAGACTCAAAAAGTTCAAAAGCAGTGAAGTGGTGGGCCGTAAAAAAACAAAAAATAATGAGCAAAAAGCTGCGGTACTGCTGAGGGGAACTGTGGAGAGATAATTCTCAAAGGACTGGCCAATATGAGTGAAAGCTTTCACCTTACATTAGTTGGTGACCTATAAAACACCATTTTAAAAGACAGAAAACAAGATACAGGGAAACATTTACTGACTTCTGATTGATTCCTCATGCCTGATATGAACAGCAGTGAAGGTAGAAAAGCACACTGTGGTTGTTTTTAAGCCTCGACTTGCTGCCAATTTCTCAAACCTGGCAGGTTGAAATATGATCAGAAATCTGTCCTTTAGCCACTCGAGTCTGCATGACTCGCTGGTTGTACGTCTTGCTTCACTCGTCCGTTATTAGACTGTGATTGCACCTTTCTCTCCAGCGGGAGGGCTGACCATTTACACTGCTGCAAAAATAGCCTGGTGGTTCACACTCCTTGTGCATGCAGCTACACTGCTGTGATCACTGAGGGGGAGTCTGGGTTGTTTTTGTAGCGCCTTGCTTCAGAAGTCAACTAGCGTCGGAATTTATTCGCCTTGAGTGCTGTTCTGGGCTGCTTAAAACGCCTGCATTAGCACATCTGCATACAAAGTAGGAATTTATCATTTGTGCCTAAATCCAGTTTACACTCAGACAAGGAAGCAACAACAACAACATCCAAGCAGACGCTCCACGTCTGTTTCAGACTTTTAGCCCGGAGCAAAGTCATGACACCTCGCTTGTCTCCTCTGCACACGCTCGCCTTCGCCTACCCTCTGCCGACTGTACAGTTGAGTTGAGAAGCGGTAAGATAGTGACGCTATACATCCACTCCGAGATCGTATCACCGGAATTATCTTGCTGCACTGGTCGACAATTGTTCCCAAGATGAAACTGAGGGGAGGGTTTACGGCTCAGCCCCACTGTGCCTGTTTATCAGCTGGATGCTGTTGATTGGATTTTAATGGAAATTTGTGGATTGATGCATAAACTCTCAGCTCCGGCACCTTCTAATTTATGGTGATTGTCCCAAGGGGGCAACAGTTCGTCTAACTCTCTCCCCCTTTCTCCCTCTCCCTCTCTCTCTGCAACACAGTTAACTTGGTGTAAATATTTCTTCACCAGTTTTGAAATCTGACCTGATTCCCTACTTTCACTAGTTTTTAATGTGATGCATCATAGTCATGAAAGACGAAACAAATGAGGTTTTCAGAAACGAGGCTTGTTCTGAGATTTTTGACAAAGAAAACTGAAATAGAAAATAAAATAAGGCAAGTCTGCAAACAAATCCCTTGCACTCCTTTCTGTTCCTTTGCACAATCATGTTGTCACAGAAGCACAGACCTGAGCACACTCATACCCTTACTACAGAGTATACAGATATATTGAGCCGATAGCAGCTTTTTAATAAAAACTGACCAGTGACTCAGCACTATGCCGTTATGACGGAGCGCCACAAGAGGCCTGCAAACCATGCAATGAAACGTGGCTTTCTTTACACGTTTAACCTCGCTTGTAGACCTGCAAAGTTTTTTACATTAATATTAAGATATCCATAGATTAACCTGTGGACAAAAAACTTAACGCATTGCAAATTAATAACCTCTTCATCAGGTTGACAATGCATGTGCTGAAAATACACACAGAAACAGCCAATACAACACAGGACACCACCAGCAAATATAGAAATGCAATGCAAGTAGTGCAAACGACAACAGGAAAAGTGATGAACCAGGCTGGAACGCACTTCAACGCTTTATGAGTTTTGGCTTTGTTACTAATCAGTGGTGCTTGAAATGAACTGAAATGTGTTTGCTGTTTTTTGTTTTGGTTTTTTTTTTTTTTCATTTTTAACATCCTGATTGCATAATTACTTATAAGTCTTTCACTAATTATTAGGTGTTGTGTTTCGGTTTTCGGTTGTGTTGTGTGTATTTGCAGCGCATGTGCTGTCAAACTAATGCAAACGTTTTCTTGTGTTTTATCTATTTGAATGAGTTTTCTTTAGATAGCGTGTGTTGAGCTCTCTCAGCCACCGTAGTAGTTGCCCATTTTCATGAAACAAGGTCAGACAGTGTCGCCTGCCCACACCCAAGAGACAGAAGAGCAAGGCGAGTGAAGGAAGTGGAATGTCTGAAATCTCAAAATACAATTATGCGGTTTCGTTTTCTTTAAATCAGAAACTTCCAGACGGCCTAGAAAGATGCATTTTACTTGATTCATGTCAACACAGTTTCAAGACTATTGGCCAAATCTGAACATGTGGAGGGGCCAACAGATGGATAGACTGTAGACCATTTTTGGTTTATTCACATTCTAGAGAGAGATCCATTCCAGCTACACTATGTTGGGGTATTTAATCATTACTGCTAAAATTACCCAATAAACATGCTGATGGCTTCTATGGTGGTCAATAGTGGTCCTTGGCTAAAAATAAAGGTATACCCAAGATGATGACCATTTGGTGTGAGAAGTGTTCATTGTTAGCACGATATAACCTGACTCAGTCCTCATCAGAGTATTAGTGTGGTGATATACCTTTGAGATTTTATTATGAGGCATGTTTCAACTCATACAGAGAGAAAAAAAACAACCTCTGCACACAACTGGATAGTCCTACAACCAATCATTTATAAATTCAACTCAGTGGAGCTCAGACATATATGACTACATCACCGTCACCACATGAAAACCTTTTCCCAAACGATTTTATTTCCCTGGCAGATCTTTGCTGGAGGAGAATCTGAGCAACTCCAGACCAACTTTGCCACCACAAACATTTTGTAGACAAGGAAAGTTCGGTCTGGCTTCCAGGCTCCGTTTCTAAACCCAACATTTTGACCATCGTAATAAAACCATGTGGGTTCGTCTAGTGAGGAAGGACATGATTTAAGACAGTGAACACATTAAGATGAGTTCATTTCAGCTGTTTCCTATCCCCTGTCATATAAATATTGCATATTTATGTGACATACAGTATTTGGCCTCATTACTTGTGCTGCATGCAACATGCTGCAATCAAACCCTGAAATCAGTTTCTTGTGGCCTTATGGGCCAGACTTGTCCAATCAAGCAAAAGCCATCTGCCTGCGTATGGAGGAACATATCTGGTTCCAATGAAGGTTGATTTTGTGCCTGCAACAAATGGCCCAGCTGTGGCCCATGTATGCTGACTTTGACATAAGAGAGCGCACAAACAAGCATCCGCCACGGCAGACGCATCCCCAAATCCGTCCACTCGCTAGCTCAGGTCTCCAGAGAGTTTTTTTTTTTTTTGGATGCACCGGGCGTCGCTGACAGCGCTCCAGCATCCAGCCTTCCCCCTCCCATTGGGTGTTGAAGCATTTCATTGCCCCACCCCGTCTTAAGCCCTGGGCTCACTTTATTTCAATTAATTAGCATAAATGTATGTGTGTGTGTGAGCCCCCCTCCTCTTCCCCACACTCTTCTCAGGCACCCCTGACAATCTAGTATGCAAATGTTAATTAGAAATTGATGTATTGCAGGAGGGTTTAAAGTAATGACATCCCAGGGGGAAACCTTCATCATAAAATGCGGTAATCCTCACTGACAGTGTAGCTTCTGTAGCACAATGTGTCTTAGAAATGCCCCTCCAAGCCAAAATTGTCTGCCACACATTACGCACGTCAACTGTTGAGATAAACAGAGCGGGATATCACTAATTCACCGTGGTAAATTTGAAGAGGAACACGCTCTGAATTACTGAGCGTTAGTCCTCTGATTTCAAACACTCGTATGGAGAAGCTGTGAGCAAGTAAATCAATGGTTCCCTGAAGTATTTCATGTGCTGTGTTTTCAGGCCCCGGCTTGAGCCAGAAAGCATTTGAGGGAAAAAGGACCAACAGAGGGATAATGCACGGGTCAGTTGCTGAAGACAAAACTATATTTGGAAGATTTACACTTATTGTGTGTATGCCAGCAGGTTGCATGCAGGATTACTTATAATGAGTTTATGGCAACGACTTGACAGATGAATGAGCAAAAGGGAAGTGAAGATTAACGTTGAACGAGTTTATCCTCTTAAAACCAAAGAGAAAGACTGCAACTGTATATTTTATGATGGTTATTCTGTTGTGATTTCAGTTGCAGGTGGAATGGAAACACGGTTTTCACCCATAAATCATTTAAAGGTAAAGAATGCTTGAGGTCAGTCAGGGTTTGTTGCAAGGTGCAACATAAGCATCAGAAAAGTGAAACCAACATAAAAACAACCAAAAAAGCTGCAGTTCCACTAATGACCACTAGAGGCTAACTGCAAAAGCGAGTCAATCCCATAGACTGTATATAAATATGGACAATGTGTTCCCACTTCCTTGCACTGACGCCATTTTTCCCAGGGATACAGTTGGCGCCATTTTGCGAGTTTAGAGTCAGAGTCTGTGCAGTATGGTCCAAGAGCGAAGCCACGATACTGATGCCCCGCCCACACTTCCTCCAGACTCACTCGTATTTTTGTTTAATTAATACTAAGCTCTGCTCTACCTCCACCACTTACAAGGAAATGTTTATTGATTATACACTTTTACTTTTTCAACTTTCACAGCCCTATGGGATCGCCTCATGGAGCGGCTGGCATGGCGAGTCATAGTGATCATGATGTCACATCCTGTTTCTATAGTGTCAAATAACTAACAGAAAAATTGACACATAACAGACATTGCATTAACTACCTAAAATGACAGAAACCATCCTTGAAAAAAATTATTTGACGTGTATTTTGGTGTTTTATTTCGACCCAAGTCCCACCCACTAACATGGAGGGGGTGGAGCTTATGACCTATACTGCAGGCTTCAGTTTTGAGGAGATGTTCCGTTGTCCATCTTTATACTGCCTGACCACAATGTTAAACTTTACTAGCCCAGCTCAGCCACAAGTATTTTGTGGTAGAAAGTTAGGAACTGATTATGAAGATCTGCCAGGCCAATTAAAACATTTGGGCGGGGTTTGTGCCGTAAATGCCTCTGATTGGTTGTAGGACTAATTGTGCTGTTTTTTTGTTTATTTTTTTCCTACATCACACCATAATGAAATTAAATGACGTGATACCAAATTTATATTCCGATAATGATCTGAGTCTGGCTACGCTAGGCTTCAACTTTACAGCAGAAGCAATGCCTAGACAGCGACAGTCAGAGGCACAACAATTAGCTCCATCTCTGAATACAGTCAAAGTATGAACTCCAGTGGGTTAAGTTAAATAGGTATTTGTAAAAAATATGTAATAGTATTTGAACGTCAGCTACTTAAGGGTTGATTTAGCCGTTACATTTTTATGTCTTTATCCCTTCTTTTAGAAGTGTATGGACCATTGATACTTGTCTCTTTCAAGAAAGTGGGTCATATATTCTGACTGGGAGGAATTTAAAAGTGTAAGAGGCACTACACAGGATATAATTAACATTACAATTATATTTCCATACACCACATGACAGGAGCTATGACGAAGGGAGCTTTTATGTAAGAAGCTGAACGGACAAAGGAAAACGTTATGCTCCATATGTATAGGAAATTAGCGTCATTAGCGGCAAGGTCACATAATGTGGAGCACGGGGGAACGACCAACGGGTAGAAAGTAAGAAACGTGTAATCACAATAACCCACGGATGCTTTATTTTCATTTTCAAGCCTCTGGCTGAGGGTTAAAGATGTAAATCTGATTGGAAAGCACCTAATAAAGAACCAACACACGTTGCACATTTAAGTTGTCAGGGGAAAACCCGTGATAAGCTTTGTACACTGGCTCTTTGTGTGAATATATAGAGATGATAAACACTGATCTTAGAGGAGGAGGAAACCGTAAATAAATAAAGCACTAACTCTGCTCCGTAGTCCTGATCTATAAAGTGATTATTCTCTCAACGCCCTCTTCCAAACGAAACGCTTTAATTCAGAGGACCAAATGTCTCGCACCGCATACCCTCCCCTCCAAACACCAAATGTATATTTCATGGCACGGAATTGCATTATGTGCACAAAATGCACCTTGGGGCGCCAAGTATCACTTTCGGTGTCATGTAATGAATGAATTTCTTGCAAAAAAAAAAGAGAGAAGGAAATGAACTGGTAATAATTATAATATGATTACCATATCATTTCCATATTAATCTGCAACACTTCCTGGCAGTTTAGTGGCTCATAAATGTGCAAAAGTTATGCTACGTGTGACACTTGGTAACAGGTAACCTGACACAGCAAAGAAGAGTCCACAGTTTCCTTACTTTGGTTAATAAGTAGTGCATCACGACCTGGTGTTTAAACTGCAGAATGTATTCATCTAATACAATGCTCTCATCAGATGAAGCTTCGGTTTTATGTGGTTTTGTTTCCACTCCAGTGTTACGGAGCCAAGGGGAATTTTGGAGAAGTAAATAGCATTGACCATCTAGTGACAGTTCAATGTTCTGCTGAGAAACTTCTGGACCTAGCATTCATTGGCATGGATGTTACTGAAATGTAGCACCCACCTAGACCAGACTAGGCACCCCCACCCCATAGCAATGACACTCCTTGATGGCAGCAGCCATCCCCAGCAGGATGCAGCCTGACACAGACACACACACAAAAACAGTTTAGGACCAACTAAAAAAAAACAAAAAAACATGAAGAACTGCACAAGGTGTTGACCTGGCCTCCAAATTCACTAGATCCCAAACTGATCAAGTATCTGTGGGATGTAGTATAAGATGTATAAGATGATCCACCCTCAGAAGGCCCATGTCCATTGTCTGTTGAGTCACAACTGTTTTGGAGGCACAAGGGAGACCTACACAATTTTAGGAAGGTGGACATAATGTTGTGGCTGATTGGTGTACACTGTGCAGGAAGAGGCCGCTCCGAATCAGTTTCCCAGTAGAGATGACATGCAAAGAGAGAAGATATCGGAGTAGATGGTATGTGTGTCTGCTAATGTGTGCGGTTGTTCGGTCACTGAGAGACGTGGACAAGAAAATGAATTTCAGACCAATCACAGCTGTTGCAGTCTACATCTCCAGAGCATAGAGTGAATCAATATTTTAAAACCATGTAGCGTTTTGGGTGAACAAATGCATTAGCCAATATGGATGAGTCTCCAGATCACTGGTACGATTGTCAAAGCAATTAAATTATTTAGACGTTCACTACATTTATGCGTTTTGACAGATCTGATACATGCGCCTGTATGTAGGCATATTTAACGATCCACATTTCCTAAGAGCTGCACCAGTCAGTGACATGCGGTGCGGCCATATTTATGTACATCTTGGCAAAGTATGTTGTGCATTTCGACAGTACACTTGTCCTCGTCTCTGCAAATGCATCGTCTACATGCCAGCAGCGTATGTGTCTTACGGTCACCATCCACTCATCTTCACTTCAGTGCGTCCGACATGACAGCTACTGGTGTTTTAAGACCAAAGGACCTTGAAAACGTTTTCTACAGTCAGGGACGGTGAGTGAGTGACGGCGACAAAAACAGTAATACCGTGAAGGAAGCAGAAGATGGAGACGAACGGAGCAAGGGAGGAAAGAAAAAGTGAGCGCTGAACTTATTTCTCATCACTGAATGCAGCAGCTGTTAACCCCTCACTGCAAGTTTTTTCATACATAGAAGAAAGAGCAGCATTTTTTTTAATTGAATTAGCCAGTGCTGAGCTAACCTATCACAAATACAGCGGAGTGCACGGAGGCATCCCAGCGCTGGCAAGGGTCCTTCACAATCCCAATGACTTATGAGACAATAAGGAGTAGAGATGCTACGACCGCAGAGCTGGAGATGGCAGCGTGAGCCTCATCCATCAAAATAGTGGGTGCACAGAGAGACATAAACCATTACGTGTCATCATTCAAAGTAAATGTCACACTGTCAGGTTCTGCAGAAGCAATAATGTGAGTTTCTTGTAGAAAATATTGATGGGAAGACTGAAAGTGATGCATGGATTGTACGGGAACAACCTGAAGAGCAGTGCTTTTAAATGTCTAAAGGAGGGTCACCGTGTCTGTTGGCTCAAGACAAACTCAACAAATAAGTAAGTGCATAAAGTTTAAAACGCTGCTTTCTGGTTGTAATGTTGTAAGTTTATTATGAGGCTTTAGGACATTTGCCGCAGGATCGTTCCCTAGGGCCTAGGAGGCTTTGGAGCTACGCTGCAAAAAAATGTTTTGAATTTAGAATTAAAATACAAGAAATTATCTTCCAATAAAACAGAATAATTTTACTTACCAAGTTAATATAAAGTATCTAACCTAAAAGAACAAACCGATATCGCAAAACTAATGCTTTCAGACTAAAAACAAGTGGATTTGATACAAGAAAAATATGATCAGAACTAAATTCAATAGCAATAGTCGTGACTTTACAGTGAGTACTGCCATTGATCTGAACTGTATTTCGTCTATGGGAATATGTTACTGCTGTGCTGTATCTGTTTTTGATATATTAAGAGATGAAAAGAATACGATGCTTGAAATTTAAGCATAAACTTAACTCAGAACCATTAAGAAAATCTCAAAATCAAGATAATTTAACAGAACAATAAAAACACTTAAAACGAGTCAAATGCTGCCAAGAACCGCCAAAAACTGCCCAGTAAACTACCAAAAAACAAGCGTTGATTTAAGAAACTTTATCTACGATTCCAGTTTTTACAGTGCATTTCCACCTAAATTAAGTTCCAGAAAAGGTATTTTACCCCCTATAGGGTTCCTGTTTGTGGGTGGGGCAATGTTAGGGGTGGGGCTTGCATTGTTGAACATTTCTGATGAGTCCTTGCAGCATTTTATATCTCTGCAATAGCTCATAAAATCCACTTGCTTAATTTTTAGTCTTGCATTTTGAGTCCATGTTTGCAACTTCTACTGGATCGATGACTTTGTTTTTTTGTTTTTTTTTAATTAACTAATTTTCAAGTCAACAGCAAAACAAGTAAATGGACGTGAGAGGAGCAGGTTGTTGTTGTATTGTTTGCGAGTTTCAGGCCCTTTGAGCTTTGAAAGGCATCTGTTTTCACATCATATTTATTTGACAAATGCATCCTGAGCTTACGACAAATTAAAACCCATCGGAATGATTAGCAAAATGAAACTGAATTTAATTCCATCAAGGATTATTAAAATGTTAGAGACCTAAAAGGCACAGCTGGGTAGCTGTGGTGCTAAAACAGAAAACAGTATTCATTCAGCCATAAGTAACAGTTTATGTATTATGCTAATTTACGTGACATTAAAAATTGCATTAATTTTAAACTCCGGGCTTTTTAAAGGACCTTCCCCAGTGTTGGGGTTCTGGATACTCAGTTCTCCCTTCAGTGTTACATCCCTGATTATACACTCCACACAAACTGTGATATTTTTAATTAACTGTGGAATATTTTATGGTAAAACCCACCTGTTTCCCTCGGACTGAATACCAAAAAGAGCTGCAGAGGAGGGAAGCGTCCTTCTGCCTCTAATTGAGACCCTGTAGATTCACCCCCGTCGTCCAAATTAAATTCTGGACACACGCGTGGATCAACAGCTGCTTTTTGTCTAGAGAAACTGGACAGGTTAGGAATCTGCTTTATGAAATTCAGACAAATTTAGTCACTCCGTGTGTCCTGGGGAGACGAGATAATTATTTGGTGCAAAACAAAGGTTTAAACACAACCAAGAAGCAGAGAAGATGGGCTGAAATTGGACATATTGAAGCAGCATAGCTAGACTTTAACACTGTAGTTGCCATGAATTTCAGGAGCATGTGTCACTGTTAAAAATTCAAAATGTCTACCCAACCATCTGCCATCTCAGAAATTCTACTCCACTTCTTACCCCCAAACATCCAACTTAAGCAAATAAAGTATTAAGAAAACATCTGTTGCATGTCCCACCATCAGGGCCAGCGTCATTACACGCTTCTTAGCTCATTTATCGCCAAGGAAAACACACGGCCGGTTCACTGGCAGCTACATCAAAGGCTCAAACCCGGCTATGCACCATCCTCCAGAGATGGATCACAGTCTCAAAAAAGCTGTCCTGATTAAGCCCCCCATGTGGCAAGGGAAACGTTCCCTTCCTTGATCCGTGTCTCTCAAATGACCTGATTCTCTCTCGGCGGACGTCTTCTGCTGTGAGAAAAACGCCTTGCGCTCCTCGGAAAAGATTTCACGCAATTCAGTTACATTTGATGGTGCGCCCGAGCCAGACTGGGAGCTGTTGGACTTTTAATGCCTCTGTTTCACAGTTTTTTTTACTGTACACTGTGTTTGCGTCATGACCTTATAAGTCTGTTATGACTTTGAGAAGTTAGAAGACTGAATATATTCAGGTCTGATATAGAAGAAATGCCAAACTTCTGACAAGTATTGCAGTGCTGGATAAAGGTTTCAGAGTGAAGAACGCTCTCCGGGGAGACAATAAAGAAGTGTGTGACCTTTTTATGTGGGAACGGTAGTTGTATGTGAGTTTCATAAGCTTTCACTTATAAGGTCATAGTGTCATATCGACTGGGAAACTGATTCAGAGCTGCCTCTTCCTGCGCAGTATATATATATATATGTACACACACATTAGAGGTGGTACAAAGTAGTCGGTTTGTCGACTTCACTGCTGTGCCGTGGCGCTTTAAGCATCACGTTGACTGGTCACGTGCCAATAACAACATGGACGCCACCTCCACTGATCCTGTTCTATGCTCACCTTACCTTCAACTTTAGACTAGTTACACACAGACTTGTATAACAATGACACAACTGAATGGATATCCTATGCACAATCCTTTATTTAACATCTTTATGACCCTTCATGTAACATCTCTATGGTTGAATTTAGAACCTTCACAGCCTTCACAAGGTCATTGCACTGAGGATGTTGCGAGCAACAAGTGATAAGGGGCCGATGGCACTCACATCACCATGGAAACCACATACCAAGATTATCTATATAAAAGCTGTGTGTGTAGGGGAGGTAGTCTGAGGAGCTTCTCTCCAGAGAGAACCTGTAATTAGACTCTTTGTGAATCGCTGATTAAAGAAAACTTTTTGACTTTTGACCCGAGTCTTTCAAAGTTCTTTTTCCATCAACGAGCCCAGTGGGTTGTTGCAGCAAACTAGCAGCGGTTCGTCAAGTGTGTGGAAATATTTTTCTAAAGATTAATCCCATAATACCGTGAAATGTCAGCCCTGAAATACAACTGAAGTACTACTGCAATGCATTTGAAAAGGCGCCTGCTAACGCTAGCAGAGGAACGGGCCAAGTCCTCTAGATAGCAGCCAATTAAAAACTTCACCAAACATCCTGCGCCAACAGCAAGAAGGAGGCTGCACTTCAAATTCAAATTGTTGGTGAGTTTCATTGTCAAAGTAATTAGACCTTTATCTGCAGTACACGGAGAAGACCTTTAGGAAATACCACTTCTGGAGTACTATTAAATGCTACTAATAGTGCCGTGTTGCTGCCTGTTTTTATACAGACTGTACAATTATTACAAATAATTCACGTCTTCAAATTGGAGCTTGTGGAAACCCATAATATAAACACCTGAACATGTTTAGCCCACGCTAAACGCCAAGAATAGGAGACGATATGGACATGGATCATCCATTTATTATCACCATCTAGCCAGCTGAGAACATGGAGCGTTCATCTGTGTTTTCCAACGTGTACTAAAACAGAAATTAGATATTATTTCAACACATGTGTGATGAGGTGCATTTTTTTAGTAGGTGTGAGACGTCTGTGTGAGACGTTTGCAAAATAAAAATTAAATCAGTGTGTTTTTTAAGCAACTGCCTTGGCTGGGCCGAGTGCACCGTTAATCAAGCATCAGAAATTATAATGTCATGGACTTATTTGTTGCAGCTGCAGTTTTTATTTTGTTTATTTGGCTTTTGGCTGAATTTGCTGGATTTGAACAGTAAATATCAGTAAATAGCATTCATTGTTTGTTTACCTTTTCTGCTTGTTTTTTGTTGCACAAGTTGAAAATTAAGTTGAAAATACAGACGGTAATAGAATTTAGAATTAGCTTGGGCATTAGTTGTGATAACCTGTTCAATAGAAAGAAATCAGCTCCATATAACCATGTAAATACTTTAACCGGGCATTTCTTTCTGGTTGGAATAAATTTAAACATCAGATGACGACTTTTCAGAAGGGACAGAAACATGGAGGTAGCAAAACAACCTGTGTTTGAAAAGATCTTGGTAGTTTTCTTCTACTAATTGAAAGCCGTCAATAAAGTTGATTAAAAAACCCTCCACTGTTAGTTCTTTCCACTACACAGCAGGAAGAACGACTTCGCACATATGTCAGAAAAGTTTTATTGTGGGGCATTTAAAAACATATAACAGGCCACAACATTATGACCACTGACAGGAGAAGTGAGTAACATTGACCATCTTAGGACAATTCAATGTTCTGCTGGGATGGACCTGGAATTGATGCAGATGTTACTCAGATATGTAGCACCCACCTAGACCAGACCAGGCACCCCCCACCCCATAGCAATGATACTCCTTGATGGCAGCAGCCATCCTCAGCAAGAACACGCTTTAGGAACAACTAAAAAAACATGAAGAACAGCACAAGGTGTTGACCTGGCCTCCAAATTCACTAGACCCCAAACTGATCAAGTATCTGTGGGATGATCCACAGAGGTCCCTCCCCTCAAAGGCCCCCCACTGACAACATTGTGTTGCCAGACACCACAGGACACACACAGAAGGCCCAGGTCCATTCTGTGGATCATAATTTTATGCCTGATCATATGTGCCAAGGTTTTGATATATATATTTTTTTATTTCGCTAAGATGAAGCATTCATGTTGGGTGTTTAATTAGTAGGAATCGGCTCTCCCAGCAGAATCCTGGTATTTGAGAAGTCCTTCAAACAGCCTTTTTCAGCTGAATCTATCTGTATAATCATCTCCTTGACTCACATGACCTCATGTGTCAGCTGCATCAGCCACAAGCTTCTTCTTTCACCTTTCTCCTGCCGTCCCTGTCCATCTCCCACTACCTCATTATCTAAACTCCTCTGCTGCACTGTCAGGCAGGAGGGTCAGGGTGTGGAACTTGTCAATTACCTGTCACAGCTGTCATAAAAAAGAAAAAAATAGAAAAAGTTACCTGATTCACGCCTTGATGATCACATGCTGTCATTCAGTGGGCGAGCACCATAACCCTACAGATAAAAACATGATTTTTATTTATTTATTAATCAATAAAGCATCCAGTCTACATACACTGCACTGATTTGTCGGGTTTCTGTCTAAAACTTAAGTTTGACATTTTGAAAATTAATTTATCACATGTACCGGTGACCATTAAAAGCCGTCTTCCATCTGTGCATCAGTATCCGGCCAAAAGAATCTACCTGAAGACAAAACTGCCGTCTGTGCCAGAGAGTCTGAGTCATGTGGAAATCAGCATCGCATTCTCCGGCGCTGCTCTCGTCTTATATACGGGCCCTTTTCTCAAAGACTGTCTTTGGGGCTTCTTCTCTGCAAATGTCAGCCTACTTCAGACGTCACTCTGAAAATGTCACCCTGCTACCCTTTTCATTAGCTCGCCGGCTCTCTTCTCGATTATACACCATTTTCCATTACGGGGATCACACACCCAGGGCAAGGCTCTTTTGGAGCCGCACGTACTGAAGTGTGATTGCGAGGCTGAAAGGACGGCTGTTCTGGATGTTCTGGCACTCGGCTGTGATGGCTTGATGCTGTTTGCTCGGCCGTGATCACCTGTTATTGAAGACTCGCCACCGTTTCTCACGCCGCACTGCTGGAGAGGAGCAGAGCGCCTTCGCGAGCCGTCAATCATGTCTGCAGAGGGGGGAGAAGAGGAGGAGGAAGAAGAAGAAAGCTGCAATTTTTAGGTGTTTTGGCTTCTTTGAAGAGAGAGTTTTTAAGGTGACGGTACATCTTGACTTCAGTGAACTCCAGACATTTGAAATCTGAGTGAAAGCAGCAGTGAAATTGGTGTTTTTATTTAGTTTTCTTCCTGGGAAGCTCATTTCTGCTGCAAAAAGAGAAAGTAGTCATTTGCTTACAGGCATGAAATACAAAAAACAGCACAGATTATATATAATATATGGTACAGACATCTAAATTGGTTCTTGTTCAGTTTCAGTGTGAAGAAATATTTAGTATGACCTTTGTTTTGACCTTTCTTTATACTGTGTAGGTCTCCCTTGTGGTGACTCATCAGAGAATGGACATGGGCCTTCTGAGGGTGTCCTGTGGTGTCCGGTAACACAGTGTTGTTAGTGGGAGGGTCTTCTGTGTATCATCCCACAGATACTTGATCAGTTTGGGATATAGCGAATTTGGAGGCCAGGGGTCAACACCTTGTGCTATTCTTCATGTTTCTTGAGTTGTTCCTAAAGCGTGTTCCTGCTGGGGATGGCTGCTGCCATCAAGGAGTGTCATTGCTATGGGGTGGGGGGTGCCTGGTCTGGTCTAGGTGGGTGGTACATGAGTAAGTAACATCCACACCAATGAATGCCAGGTCCAAAAGTTTCCCAGCAGAACACTGAATCGTTACAAGATGGTATTCACTTCTCCTGTCAGCGGTTTTAATGTTGTGGTTGATCGGTGCATATGACCCTTTTTTTTTCTTTTTTTTTTTTACAGATTCATGTGGTCAGTAGTTCCCACAGGGTTCAGGTTTGAGTGCTGTGGTCGTGGTAGGGTTAGGATTAGTCAGCCAGGGATGAGGTAATGAGGCCATGGTTGTATACAACATGCTTTAGGGTATATATACAACTTTTATCATGCAACACTGAACTTATTCATTACAAAAAAACAAATTCAACAGATTCACATTTCCAGATGCACACATGCACAAAACTTAATAGTAGGCAGAGGTAGAAACACTTGTAATTAGAAGCCACATTGTGCAGATTGGCTCATCAAACCAACAAAAAAGAGCTACCGGCAAAGAGAATCAACAGGTGGTCATTGTCTAGGTTTGTCATTCAGAAGGGTCAGAGGCTAAGGAGAGCTGGCCTCTCCTGAATCCTGCTGAACAGATGTTGTACAGTTTGTTCTTTCTAGACGATGATGTTGTTGTGCAGGTATTTGTGTATTTGAATGTTCAGATTAGATGGAAAATGAGAAGAACCCTCTGTGAGGCCCTTGGACTTGGTTGTTTTGTCTCTTCATGTGCACTGGTTCACTAAGAGAACTCGATCTGACTGGCTCCCCACGAGATCACCACAAAAACCAGACCTTCACCAACAGCCCGACAACACGTCTCCGCCTCCTTCAGTCTTCATGGGACTTGCTGATACTTAGAAAAGCCATCATCATCACCCTCTTCCTACTCTGCATCGAAGCCCATCGAGGAAATAAAACACGTCACCAGCCTGCATGCAGCGACTCACAGTGTAACGAATCTGAGGCAGTTTCCTTCCAAAATGAAAATCTAGATATCTAATATATTCTCAAAATAAGACCTCGCGCTTACAGACGCATCGTGAATCTACAGCGGATGGATCCTCGAAATGAATACAATTACTTATTATTTCACATTTCCAACACTATCTCGTCAGAGTTCTCTATACCTGTCAGAGGTAAACCTATTATTTGATGTCTGTCAAAGTCGGCGCCCTGCTCTTCGTCTCCCTATACGGGCCAAGGGTAATATTTGCTAATGAGTTGCTTTGCTGCTGCCATGGCAACAGGCCGACCACCAGTGTAAGTGTGAGGCAGGAGTGGCACCCTTGACACCAAGCCATAAAATAAGACGCCTGGGTTTAACAATCCAGGATGCATAATGCAGTGCCGCAGCCCTCATCCCATCCGTTCCTCCTTCTCTCCGTCCCTCCTTCAACCTCCCACTTTTCTTCAAACCCCCCCCCCCCCCACCCTGTCTTTTCTCCCAGTCATTTATTGCATCTGGTTTAATCACATCTACTGGAGGGCCCTCTGTGCCCACCTCAACCTTGTCCCAAATCCGAAACGGTGACAATGACAGGAAGAAGAAAATGAGGCGATTTGACTTACAGATTTTCAGACTGCTTTTAAAATAGAGTTGCATTTAAGTAAAAAAAAAAAAAAAAAAAAAAAAATCCATGTGATCTGCTTTCCCATTTGCGGTATTCACAACCTCATTTTTCATTCTGGAAGTGGATGTTAATGTTGTAATTTAGTTCTGTAGTATTTCCTTTTTAATATCATAATATATCTGAAGAAATATCTCATCGATCTCATCTTTTCTTTATGTCCTTGCATTTTCTTACATTAAGTTAGACTTAAATAGACTGTACTGAGCCTAAAAGGACATTTCTTGGTCACAGTAGCTCACTTGCACAAAAAAAAATAAAATAATGAACATTCACTAATACACAGGATTAGATGTTACAATCCTTTGTGCCAAGATCCCAGGCAAAACACATTTAGAGGCCCTGTCCAACTGAGAAACCCTAACAAACCTACAGTCATGTGATATGACGATTAAACTACAATCTCAATAAACTAAGTAAATGCTGCTGGCTTGTATGGTCCGCTCAGCAGCTAACCAAACAAAGAAATATCGCTACCAACCAACATGAAGGCATCAGGAACCTGGCCTAAACAACAGCAGTATGCAGCATGTCATTGGGGTTTTCAAGTGGGCACCTCCCTTCACCGATGTTTCGTTAAGTTAGGCCCACGACACCTCGAGAAGGCTTAACAGTGAATTCCAGCATCCTGGAGTCACCCCCCTCCACACCGCCACTGCACAACCCCGTTTTCCTCACCATTTCTCACCATTAATATCAGACAACAACTAATATTTCAATAATTAGCCTAGTCCTTTTATGAATCACGACACAAACAAACAAATCTACCGTGGTTCGCCCCATTGATGCGGACTGAACCACGAAACAGTCGACCACATCTATAATGATTTGCAATAAATAAATAAATAAATAAACACTCTAGAAAGCAGTTAGTGAAAAGAAAAATAGGTATAAGACAGGTAAAATAAATAAAAATCATCAAAATAATGATAATTAAAATAAAATACAATAGTGTAAGCAAAACAATATATACACAAGATTTATACATGTACAAATCTACAAGAAATAGAAATAGACTTAAATATACACAACATACACAGGAAGGATAAATGATAAGGTGCAATAATATGGATGGAAATAGTGACCCCGTTGTAAGCTTGCAAAATAGTGAGCCTCCTAGCATCTAGATGCCAACAGCTGTCTAACAGCGTTTTCTTCTTCTTATCTTGCAGCGATGTGCTGAAAAGAGACAAAGGTAGGGCACCCCATAGCTCACCTGGTTGAGGGGGGAGGCCCATAAACTGAGGCTTTAGTCCTTTACTTTTACTACATTTGCTGCATGTTGTCCTCTCTCTCTCACTCTTTCCTCAATACTTCCTGTCTCTCCACTGATGAGGATACAAAAAAATAAAAATAAACAAAAGGCCTTGAACATCCACTACCATCACACGACAATCAGCTTTACTGCTGATGTTACCTCCTTAAGGATAAGCATGTTGTAACCATGAGCTCATGAGCTCTATTTCAATTCAATTTTATTTATATAGCGTCAATAACAATACAAATTGTCTCAAGACGCTTTACAACATCCGGCCTGAAACCCCCCAGAGCAAGCCTGAAGGCGATGGTGGGAAAATAAAAAACTCCCTTTTAACAGGAAGAAACCTTGAGCAGAACCTTAAGCTCATACGGAGGGACCCATCTGCCTGAGGCCGGCCGGTAGAGAGAAGATTTGAAGGCAGCTTCAATTAAAGGACCAAATTTAAAACTGGTCATGCAACATCTGCTGCTAGAATTGGTCTCCGGAGGATAATTGAACTCACCAGAGAGAGGCTTGCGGTGAAATCGTTGCATTTTAGGTTTCATTCCAAGTCCAAGGCTGTGGTGTGAGAATTACGAAGAAAAAAAAAACAAAAACCTACCTTTGTCTCTTTAATAAATGGATCCCAGATTGTGCCAATAAAGAAACCACAAAAAAGAGAGATTTTATATCTCTGAAAGGGCCTGTAGAAGACAGCACAACGGGAGTAATGGTTTGCATCTGAGCTGCAGGTGCAAGCAATTACAACCAACGATACAATCGCAATCACAAAAACATCCACCTGCAACACAGCAGCTCACACACACACACACACACACACACACACACACACTGCACTCAATCACAAATGTAGCATCGACTCAACAAAACGCTAAATGAAGACGTGCAGCCATTACACGTGTCACACCCCAAAAATGTTGGAATTATTCTGAATGAATCTTTACTTTAAGCGAGCTAACGTTCATATCTGGCTGCAGCATGAATAACTGTGAGGCTTTCCAAGCAACCACCACTGGCAAAATGCGTCTTCAGTGGACAATAAGACTAACCGAGCTCTCTCAAACTGTAACTTTACAGAATCTTTTGTGGATACAGAATAGTGTTAATAAATTCTCTCACTCAGGGGCCCTTGAGAGTCTGTTTGGTAATTTATTCACATCTATGTTCATTATGAATATTGCAGTGTACTGTCTGCAGAGTCTGCAGTTTCATTGTCTTGTGTTTTATTATATTCATGGGTCTCTGCAGCTTATGGCTTGTGTAAAATAAGCAGGAGCTTATTTTATAGCTGTCTGCCTTTGTGGTGGGTGAAAGGGTGAGGCGGGAGTATTTCATCCAAGCCGAGCTCCCCGTCTGATGCTTCCGTGCAGAGTCGAGTACCATCAGCCCACGGCCACAGGTTTCAGTGTCAGCTCACCAGCCGACCCGCTGAGAGCATCCATCTAATTACACAAAGGTTGCCCTGATGCCCTCGTTGCCATGGCGCGACCAGATGACACCGCTCTCCCACCCATCTGTCCCGGCCCCGCTGACGCCTCGTGAACCAGAAGCGGCACAGATTGTGACTCTTGTGTGACTTCGCGGGCGCAGCGGGGCCACGATGCTCTCTCTCCCGAGCCCCAGCGGTCCTACGTCCCATATGACCCTTTCTGGATGTGAGAACGCGGTGATTGCACGGATGCTCAGTTGGGTGTCTCACAATCTGTGACAAACGTCTCGCCATTTTTAGTGTGAAATGATTTCACGCTCCGGTTTGAAGTCGTGACATGACTTGTGCGCAAGCGTGATCCGTGAACCAAAGAGATCCAGGACTACAGAACAGTCCTACTTGTCTCAGTGGTAAATACTAATAAGGTCACATTGTCCTTGTCCTTTTCTATCAAATAGCAGCAAAGTCTCATGGGAGCTCGAGTAGAAATACAATTTTATTTATGTTGTCTTGAATATTTGACCATGGACACAAATTGTTGTTTTTTTTTGTCATGACACAGGCCATGACTTAATGGAAATAACATATTTCAAATGGTAGTATTCATATTGACTGCCCTCATGTACACAAATGAGGCATAATATTATGACCACCTTCCTAATATTGTGTAGGTCTCCCTTGTGCCTCCAAAACAGTTCATCATAGAACAGACATGGGCCTTCTAAGGGTGTCCTGTGGTGTCTGGCAACAGGATGCTGTTAGTGGGGGGCCTTTGAGGGGAGGGGCCTCTGTGAATCATCCCACAGATACTTGATCAGTTTGGGATCTAGTGAATTTGGAGGCCAGGTCAACACCTTGTGCTGTTCTTCATGTTTTTATTTTTAGTTGTTCCTAAAGTGTTATTGTGTGTGTGCCTGTGTCAGGCTGCATCCTGCTGGGGATGGCTGCTGCCATCAAGGAGTGTCATTACTATGGGGTGGGGGTGCCTGGTCTGGTCTAGGTGGGT
>JASGAT010398127.1:0-20161 GCA_030220025.1 Chelon auratus
ACTGTCAATGACACATTTTGTACATTAGTACACAAACCAGATGTAGCCTAACGTTTATAGGTGTTTGAGCACAAGTAGGCCAAATGCATCAATTCAGGTGATGATTGAAAGAACCAGTCATCAATATAATCTAATCTGATTTTACCTTAAACCCCGATTTATGCTTGCTTATTTATAAATAAATGCCCCCAATTTATTTTATTTATTTATTTATTTGCTTGCTTACTGGAATGGACAGGGGCCCACTGACAGTACGAGTGTATAGGGCCCAGAATTTAGTGCTACGCCCCTGAGTGGGGTGACACATTGTACTGAACGCAGACTTGATTCTGCAGGGAATTTATTGACCATTAAGGTGTTTTTTTCTTGTCAATACTAGTACTTTAATATCTCAAAGTTGGAACTTACAAAAACTCTAACTTGTAGAACCCTTGTCACGTCGTTCACCACAGAGCACCCGACCGGTTGTGTTTTGAGGCGAGTTGCTCACAGAGCATTCAGAAATTTGGAAATGTTCTCTCAAAGTTGTTATGTTGAAGCCATGTAATGCACAGACTCCAGACTATTATGGTCTAGCATGATCTAACAAGCTCGTAGTATTTTACAGCGCTTCCTACATCTTCCATTCTCCTACGCTACAACAACTTTTGCAGAAAGCGTGTGGGTCATATTATCATGAGACCATCTGTGAGTTTTTGGTTTTGGATTATTTTCTTACTGCCTGTCTCTCCTGGTTCCCCTTGGTGATCTTGGCCCAGACATCCAATCAACGGAAAGGGACTTTCTGGGATTAGAACATCCAATTTTGGAATTTTCCTATGAAAACTTCGGATGAGATCTCCAGTTTATCTCTACGGGCACCAGACTACTCTAACGATACAGTACCTGTTCTTTTACCAGAAGTCCCAACCGTTCTCAAAGCTCTTCTAATTAGTAAATCAGTGGTTACCAATGATGACCAATCCACATGTTGTACAATTCCCACTTGGGTACAAAACATTTTTTAGCTGACATTTAAACGCAATATGGTGTCGGTGCAGTGTTCCAAATTACATTTCTGTTGATGCAGCTGTTTTCTCCATCGACCACAATTCCTCGTCTCCGACCACTCTGCTCATCCGAGGGACAACCAGTGAAATATTTACACTGATGCTTGAAACTATTCAAAGGAAACAGCAAACACTGGTCGTTAAAGATACCAGTAATGCATTGTGAGTAATTGATTCAGCGGGCAGGGTTACAAAAAAGATCAGTGTGATTCAAAAGCCAGTGCTTGGCAGATGTTGGGTTCACTAGCAATCTAAATATATCTGTTTTACAAAGCAATCTCACAAAGCCCAAGCTGCTCCTTCCTTCCCAGCAACCCTTCTGTTTGTATCTGACATCGCATTCTTTATCTCAGTATCTCCGTGTCAGTCTGGAGAGGCCAAACAGCGACAAGTGATGTAAAGATCTTGTAACACTGCATCTTTGATTCTTGAACCCCTGCCACAGTCATGCGAAAGCCCCCGCTGTGCTTTGCTCCTGCGCCTAACCACCTTTCCAGCCCCGTCACAGATGAGAGAGGAATACAAATATCTGCGCTCCCTGAAGCCCGGCCCCTACCCCTCCTCCTCCCGCTGCTGTATCCCCCGCTCCCACATCTCCGCCACCCTCTGCCCAGCCTCCCTCCATCCCTGACTGCTCCCCTCCAAGGACAGCCAAAGACATTCTCCAGAGTGAGATAAGAGTGATTTCAGCCAACGCAACATGGCAGCGCTCGCACCGCACGGCCGCCCGCGGGAGCGTTACTGGTGGTGCCACACAGAGATTGAGACTTCGAATGCATATGTTTGACTCGCTGTCACACCAACAGTGATGTGTCGCGCTGAAAAACCATCCATATTTGTCTGCCTTCATCAGTGGCAGGAGCAAAGGCAGCAACACTTGAAGAATGCAGCATTTCGAGGCTTGAGATGTTTGTCATGTTACAGATATATACGACATGTGACCTGGGCTAGGAAGCCTAGGCCTACAGCACAAATAATGAATGAATGGGATCTACTGTATTTTCTGCAACTGTCTGCAGAGCATCGCACGTATGTCTTGTGTGAGCATGTGTCTTCTGCTTTTTGCTCTTTACTCTTTCACATGCTAGATCACTTGATGCTCACACTGGCTATGGTTTTATGGGCAGTTACGATGGGACTTAACTGTGTATGTGGACCCTAAATAATGTGATCCAATAGGATATACATACTATACATACATACATATATAGATATACTTTATGTATTTATATGAGCCAAAACATCAGTCAAAACAGAACTTTTCTGGAATGTGCAGTGCTTCTCACTGTGGAGCATCAAATCTGTTGCAAATATAACATGCCACAACATTAAACCCACTGACAGCAGAAGTAAATAACATTGACTACCTTGTGACAATACAATGTTCTGCCGAGAAACTTGTGGACCTGGTGTGGTATTACTTAGACATGTACCACCCACCTAGACCAGACCAGGGACCCCCACCCCATAGCACTGACACTCCTTGATGGCAGCAGCCATCCCCAGCAGGCACACACACAAGAAAAAACATGAAAAACAGCAGTGTTGACCTGGCCTCCGGATTCACTAGATCCCAAACTGTTCAAGTATCTGTGGGATGCACTGGAACAAGCCTGATCCACAGAGGCCCCTCCCCTCAAAACATAGGACCCAAGGGCCCCCACTAACAACATTGTGTTACCAAACACGACAGGACACCCTCAGAAGGCCCACATTCTCTGATGAGTCACAACTGTTTAGGAAGGTGGCAGGTCATTATGTTATGCCTGATTGAATGTATACCTACGCTAGTGCATTTTTCTCTCACAGTGCTTGCTCTCAGCTCAGCTGGATTAAAGCTGCCTGCCCCATTTAATGGCAATAGCCACACTGACTTGTTGTTTTGCTATCGCCATTTTTCGTGATATTTACCCTGCATGGAGCAAACATTGCAAAGAAAGAATATACTGTATTTGCACCCTTAGATCAAACCGATTGGGCCAGTGTGGTTGATCTCATTGGACTATGACCCTGATGATTAGCAGAATGCTAGTTTCCATGAAAACCCATTTTGATGCACATAATATTGAAAATAAATGCATCGTTCCTGCCTGTCTGCAAAAGAAACTCAACATTCCACAGTATCATCAGGAAAAACCAACCAATCAACTCACCAAATCACCCAATCACCTGTTGACTTTAATCAGTTAATCAGGATTTTGTATGAGATCGAAGGACACTGAAAATACTGATGCTGAAAATGTCACTGAAAAGGGCGAAACATGGTTAAAAATGCAGCGGGTGACACGCGAGCGCCGGCATCATGAATTTGTGTTTGTGCTCGTATGCGGTTCCTGACAGGGAATGTATAGGTTTCACGACCATCATTTATGAAGTTATTTGGCTCCAGAAGGACAAAGCAGAAAGAGGTGATTAAAAAGCAGAATGGAATGTCACACCTAATAGATACAGAGCTGGCCAGAGGAAATAGGAAAAGAGAGCAGGAGGAGGAACGGAGAGACGGCAATGGAGAGACGAGACAAAATGCAAAGAAAAAAAAACGTCTATTCAAGTGTGTGTGCACGTGCATGTGACAGAACACATAGACACATGTGTGTACTGTGTGAGTGTCCTGTACTGTGTTAAAATTTGAGAGTGTGTGACTGTAAGTGTTCTCGGCTCCCCCAATTCCAGGTGTAATTACCCGGACAGAAAATGAGAGTTAAGTGGTCTCGACAGATCCCTCTAGAGTTCTCCTTCTCTTCCGTACAAGAAGAGGAGGACAAGATTTACTATGTGGCAGTGCTGTAAAAGCTCCAGTATGCGCCACATTGGCCTACAGGGTAAAGTAAAGTTGCTGTTCGTAGGCCTTTAATTTGAAAATACTGAAATATTGGAATTAAAACATAATGTGTTGCTGCCGTAGAATGATTAAAATGTAGACCTTTGATTGGGATTTCATGAGGAGAGTTTGTGTTCTGCTTACCTAGCAGGATGACCGGATTCCTGTGAGATTTGTGAGATCACATGACAGTCCACCTTGTCCTACTTCAAGCTTGATGGCTAGTTAATATAATCACATGACCTGGTCCACATAGATTTAGACAAATCAGCTTCCTGGTTGTACTTCCTTGAGGTATAATTGCCAACTATAGGCATGTTTTAGGTGTGGAGACAGTCTGAATGTGCTTTTTGTGGCGTTCCCTACAAAGACAGCTAGAGTCGTCCACTAACTAGCTAGATGCTAACACTGATTCACTGTGGCTGTTCCTTTCCGGGCCCTACCTCATGATCTGATTGGTTGAAGCCTTGTAGATGTTGTGATAGGTTCGTCCAATCACCTGATGGTTCTGTGTGACAAGACATCTGCATCATCTGAACAGTGTATCTTCTCACCAACACTACAACAGTGATACATCTTGCAAATATAAACAGCTATGCAGCTAAGGACAATGATGGCTTGTACAGTCTACAAGGACAACCGAGCTACCTTTATTCTGTTCTGTCTTTATCTGCTTTAATTATAAAGATCCTGCATTACGCTGCTGCTTGCCTGCCTGCTTTGGACCGTGGATTTGTTTGTGTTATCTAAATGACTTCTCTTAAGCCGGCCTTCTGACCTAGTAAAGACTCTGCATCCTGAGCCTGTTTTTGGGCACCTCATCTGTGAACCAGTCTTTCAAATGTTGCCTGTGTGACAAGTTGCCAGGAAAGTGAGGCAACTGGAAGGTTCCCAGCACCCACCCCTTCCACACACGCCCTCTCTTCGATATTTGGCCGCTTGTTCTTCCACTGAAGCCTTTCCAAGCTAAGGTAGCACCAGTTCCAATAATCCCAACCCTGCATCTACAGAGTGCACCACACACATTCTTCATAAGGTATTGAATGCCGGTGCCAGGTGATTGTAGAAACTGGCCAACTTCATATTTGGATAATCTCATAATGATGGCTTTTCTTGACAAGCCACATGAATTTATGGCTGCAGCAAAGCTCCTTTTGGTCTTTCAACCTCAAAAGGGTATCGAAGACACAACCCTTACTTGAGCTTGAAAGCCTTTTTGGCGTCCTGTCTCTTCACCAGCAGCTAGTATGATATTGTTAAAGTCAAGTCAACGTCCTTGCTACACGATTTTAACAAGTGAACTACCAAGCTGCAGCCTCAAAGGCAGAGACTGCTTTTTCAAAAGCCTCAGATCACAAAAAATACAGCTCAGATGTTGTTTGTTGCCTCTGTTTGTCAGTTTCGAGTCGTAAAGTGATCTGTTAATATAGTAACGCTCTCTGGACAATTGCGTACAAGTGAGTATACCGTACACTGACTGCACTATTCTTCCATCTTGCAGTAATTAAAACAATCAAAAGTTACATTTATGTCTAACATTTGTTATTATTTTACATGACTATGTGTTGAAACTGGTAACCCATGAAATAATAATAACCACAAAATCTGATCCAGTTTGCTATACATTCACCTACTGAAATAATTCCTGTTAAAGTGTTCTACTCTCTGATAAAACTGAGAAGTGGTGTCTTTGTGTATCTTTGTCTCCACATGTATGAGCCGGACTCTCTGAAATTGGTTAAGACGTCAGCACTGAGAAGTGAAGACCATCTTTCCTTTCTTTCTTTGCACTGCTCACCCAAGGCTGTGTGGATGGATGGCTCCCTGTCAAATTGCCGAATTGTTGAGACAATAATACTCAGGTCTGTGGCATTTGTGCGCAGATTGCCAGAACGAGGTCTAAATGCAAGGAGACATCTTTTATAGCTTGACCTTCTCTCTCCTCCTCCTATCATCCTCTCCCTCCTTATGCATTCCCACTCTGTCCTTGTCTGTAACATTTCCACACCCGACTCTGTGGGGGTTTTGTTTATCTAAGGTGCATTTTGGTACCCCCTGCTTTCACCAACTAAAGAAAACAGTGTCCATTGAATTATACAAAAACACACACAGCAGACAAGCAAATAATGGATCGTATTCACGAAAAGAAAATTAAGCAATCAGAGTTGGTACGAGAAAATAACAAATATAGATTTGCTCTTTATTCATCTACTTTTTGTCATTATTTCTCTCAAATTAATAATTACGGAAAGTTATTTCCTTTTCATTTAAAAAACGGAAA
Organism: Chelon auratus; assembly: GCA_030220025.1. Classification (NCBI taxonomy): domain Eukaryota; kingdom Metazoa; phylum Chordata; class Actinopteri; order Mugiliformes; family Mugilidae; genus Chelon; species Chelon auratus. Next base: position 6,152 of record JASGAT010398127.1, read on the forward strand.
TTATGGAACAACGGAGGCCAGAGCAAAGTCATTACCCAGAAAGCCACTGACCGAGAGTCACCCTTGGGCAAGGTGATGGAGCTGGCAGGTGGTGCACTTCGGGAGGGCTGGTGAATAGTATAAATAACACAAAATAATTTTGTTTCAAAAATGGCCCACAGAAATAGCAACTGATGTGCATTAATGGGACAATACGGGACTAACTTATAGCTTTAGACGTCTGAAACATTCAATTAGTTGCCAAATTAGACGTTGAATATGTTGAACATTAACAAATACAGAGAGAGGATTACAGTCTAAATAAAGAAGTATGTGTAATCACTGCCAGAAGGGGGAGAAAAACGTTCACCACTGCAGCTTTAAATAACAAAGATGCTTCTCTGTCACATGTGCAAATGTTAAATGTATGAGACGATGGAAAACTAAAGATTTTCTTTATGTCAGTGTAATTCTGACCTATTGATGAATGTATACAGTGTAAGCATGCATCTTTTATTCAGGTGCAAGCATTTTGCATGTGTACAGTTGTGAGAGATACACCAAATACAGATATTCATATAGAATCGACATGATGACGGCATAAATGGAAAAGTAATGTTCCTTTTTTGTATTCACTTGCTATTACAGTGTTTTCACATATTTGATAACTACAATGTGGAAGCTTGATATATTGGACTTACAATAAAGTCTTTTTTATCCCATAAGCTCCTCACAGTGCTTCTAGTTTGAACACAGTGTGTAGAATATAATCAGACCTGCTGACAGTAGGAGTGCACACCCACGCACCAAAGCAGCATGACTGCAGTCACTGTCCTCTCCCCAGTGCAGTACTCCGATTTGAAACAGACAACATAGTGTGCATACAAAAACAACCTGTTCACTTCTTAATTAATAATGAGTAGACATGTTACTTACTGCCGTGACCAGTGTTCTTGCATTTGCCACTTTCATCTGTACGCAGACAGAAATATAACTAATAATTTTTTACATGCCAGCAGCAATCAGATGCTCTAAACCGTGGACTTGTACAGACATCTGTAAACACAGTTAAAATCCTTGTTTTCCATTTCTGGTGCAGAGCTTAATCAGTGAATGAAAAACTCTCCCATCCAGCAAAAAGTGACTGCTGGATTAGCAAAGCCCTAGCTGGAGCTGAAGAAAGTATCAGTGGTGTCACTTTTAAGCTCTGTTCTTTCTCTCTCTTTTTTTTTTTTAGCTATATCATTGTTGAATAAAACAAAAGCCTGAGGGCATCATATATTTTAGTCTTCACAGTTTTCCTTCCTTTCCTCTGCGGTGTGGAAAAGACTTGATGATAAAATGTAATTCTGCTGATAATAGCCTGCATTTTACATCTAACCACTGGCAAGCATAGGTCAGTGTCATGTTCGGGTTTAATTAACCACCGTAGCAGCTCAGCTAGAGCCTGAAAATGAACACCTGCCTCTCAGCCATCAGTAGCAATGAGGTCAGCTTGGCTTGAAATGAAAGAACACCAATTTCACAATCGTGTACATTTTGTGTATCGTATCGTATCGTATCGTATCGTATCGCCTCATTTCATATCGTATGGTATGATATCGTATCGTATCTTTAATTACCCTAATTAAGGCCAACCTTGAATCAGATCACAACTGCAATCGTGTCTTTTTTTTTTCTCCAAATGCAAGTTTGTTAGGTTGCACAGGACAGCGGTGGTTGCTCTGTTGTTTGACTTAGTACCAACTGCACTCACTGTTGCTAGGAGACAGCACTGACATCTGACAATATTTGTGATGAGACAAGAACATTGGTGGAACTGGAAATGAATGCGCAGTGCTGATGTATTGTTAAACTGTGTTCCCCCACAATAGAAGCTGAAGACCTATAACCATTAGAATCAAGAAAGTACGACTGAGTAAAGACAAGCGTGAAGCTCCTTTAATGCAGCTTCTTTCATCACCCTCCAACGCATTTTAATCTGTTTTGCACCATTTCTGTGGCTTACACACACACACATTCGAACTCACAGATGTGTCTCTGTCAGCAGAATGCAGTTCTATAATCAATTTGGACTCGCGGGTGGAGCGGGCTGATGTTCCTTACTGCAAAGTAAATCCCAAAGTGACTGTTGCTCATACAGCGCAAGCAGGGCAATCAATTTCACCAGTCTGACCACTGGAGAGCAGGGTGCCGTGAAAGATATGAGCTGAGCCAGAGTTCAGGCAGAGAGCGACCGTTTTCCCCCCTGTCCTTTGGTATTACATGTTCTCAAAAATCTACATTTTGACTTCACACCATGAAACAGGGACGACTATCAGATCATGCGATGGTCCATGATTGCATTTATTTTGTGATCACACTCTCCTGTTGAGAGTATTAACATTTATCAGTCGTATAATTATTAACTTGCGTGTAGAATAAGTAAACGTATCTGGTTATGCCCCATGCCATGAATAAGTGATCTCATTATTGTGTCTCCATTAAGACGTTAACACAGTGGATATAGGTTTAGAAATCACAAATCACATCCATCACAGAAGAGTCGACCGTACATGATCTCTTTCTTGTGCTGAGTTGAATTTTAGAGCGTTATTTATAGTTTATAAAGTTCAGGATGTGCCGGTTTGATGTACGTTCATCGCAGTCATTTGTATTCCTTTGAGGTGTCTCGGTTTTATGGGCAATCTCATAAATGTGGATCTCTGAAACTGTAGGCTGCTTTAACGGTGGGGGGCATCAGGTTTTTAATCTGGCTTAAAAGCCCATTAAAACCCATGAATCAGTTTGCACGATAAGGAACCGCAGAGGACGTTGTCGCTCTTCCCCTTTTAAGAACGGTGTAATTACTTCCCACATGTTATTTATATAGATTAATGAGAACACAGTTTCCTGGGAATCACTGGCGAACTGCAGTATATATTATCCGCATATCAGCATCGGATTTACAGGTTTCAAGGGTATTATAAAGCAGTCAGTTTTCAAAGAAAAATATTTGAATTGATTGCACAGCATGGCACTGTTTGTTGTTTGTCTGTTGTCTGTTATCTGTTGGTTGCTGTTTGACTGGCACCAGCTTGTAGGACAGCAATCAAAAAGGGCTTTAACACATATTTCTCCATACTGTTGTGGTAGTAAAATAATAATAAAAAAAGAAAAATGCCGCAGGGTAGCTTTGTGGCTGACTCACTGATGAGTTATATCAAGCAGCCACAAACAATAACACTGACAATTAAGAGCACCTAATTATGTGAAAATGTTTGAGATTACTGCTTTAATCTGTCACCTTCCCCCCGCTGACTTCTCCTCTTAACAATTACAGCATATTCATCAGAATGACTAATTATGATTCATAGCCTTTGCTTGAATGTATTTACTTGGTGCACTTGGAATATTTCTGTACTTCAAAGCAGTCAGCTCGCCTCTCAGTTTTAGAACTCAACCTTTACGGGGCAGCTGTAAAAACATGCAAATCCACGCCAGTGAACCAAAGCGCACCTGTTGAAATGTACCGGATGGCCCGAATCTGCCTCTTCAAAGCAACCGGAGAGAAAGTCGGATGCTTCTCTCATTCGGCGGGGCCCCGTGCTCGCTCGCCGCACCACTCGGGCCCACGCACACCTGTTCAAAGCGCTGGTCTCCTCGTTCCTCTTATCTAATTTGCGATTCATCGTGTCAGACGGATGCATGGCTAATGTACAAACAGTTGGCTTGCTGTTTGATTGTGCTTTGCTCCATGCACATGCACAAATTAAATGTGCTACAGTTACTGACTGTGAAATCTGATTGCCTTTTAAAAATGCATTCAAACTTAGTCAAAGGTAATTTAGCTGCAGTGTAAGTTATCTAGTGATTAAGTGCTTTGTAATTGTTTTGTTATGGAAAGAGAGAGAGTTATGAGAGACTAGTGTGTAGTATTACATAATGATTTAATCTGTAAATACATTTTGAAATAGAATAAATTTATGTTATGACCACTTAGAAAACATACTAGTTTGTACTTTTACGCTTCCTCATTTCTAGATCTGTCCATGTAATAGTTTCTAATAGTTTGCCATAACATTACCATTACTTTCCATTTCCCAGTAGTAAAACAAGATATGATCCATCATACGTAATTCTTATCCATTTTCCCCGTCACCCTCTCCTCTATCTCAATCTCCGCTGCTGTTCTTATGTCCGTAACTACCACTTGCCCTTTCTCTTCCTGCCTTTCCCTCCCTATATTTATCTCATGTCTCTTTCACCTCACGCCTCTGCTCATCCATTTTCTTCTTTCTGCTGCCCAGTCCTCTCTCTCTCTCTTTCTCTCTCTGTCTTTCTGTGAATTTTCCTCCAGCTGTGTTACCGCCCAGCGCTGCAGCCTCGCTGATGTATAGCGACATGTGAAATATAGCTAATCAGAGGGTCTGCTGCTCCTTAATCCCATCTGACAAATAATCCATATTTCCTGCATCCTTCTTTCCAGGCAGCGTTCATCAGTTCAGAAACAGACTTGATGCTTGAGGTATGCAAGGATCAATCGTGAAATGAGTCATGAGCTTCCTCCGTCAGAAGAGGAATAACAGTAAATTTCCTACAATATTTCTGAGATTCTGGCCACATTGATCTTGACATCTGTGACTGATGGCCTAAGTGCAGAATCATATTGATGTGGGCCGAAAGTAAATCATTTTGTTAGCAGACAGAAAAAGTACTGACCGCCCATATGTTTCTTTTTTTTTTCTTTTTTTTTCTTTTGTTGTGATGCAAACGGAATAAATTCTTCAAATGTAAGTGAACCCTCCAAAAATAATGAGGGTCCATTTCATTTTTTTGGTAAGTTGGAGCCTCATGTAGAAATAAAAAATATGCTGTGTGCTGTCGGTGTGTTCTTATTTATCTTCAGCTAAAACTAGAGTCATATGCAAGGGAACTAGAAATAACACCTTGTGGTTTTATGCCTTGGCCATCTGGTCGAGTTACTCTTTACATCCATGTCTTCCAGACTCATATACAGCAATATAGGGAATAAATATATAGAGAATAACAATAAAGAATTTAATAAAACAGCATATACAAACTTGATCATTTTCTTCTGTTAGATATTCATTCATTCATTCATCTTCTGTAACCGCTTGTCCTGTGAAGGGTTGTGGGGGTGCAGGAGCCTATCCCAGCTGTCATCAGGTGAGAGGTTGGGTACACCTTGGAGTTTAGTTTTCTGAACTTTGTGACCTTAACCATTGATCGCCACCTTCTAATCAGTCCATCCTTGAGTCAAAGTGAACGTTTGTGCCAAATTAGAAGAAATTCCCTCAAGGCTTTCCTGAGACGTCGGGATCATGAGAATGAGACGGACGGATCACCTGAAAACACATAGTGTCTGGCTTTGGCTGTTACTGGTATCATTATTTGTACTAGTCCGGTTTAGATACGGAGCTGGTTAGATGTAGTGAAAGATTGTTATGAGTTTTAGAAAATATTAGAAAAACACAGACGTTTGGGCAAAAGTTACTGTTTTGTTAGAATTATAATGTTCTTACTCTTAATCTTACTTTTAAGATTAAGGATGAAAAATGATTGTAGTCACAGATGATCACAGTCATAGTCATCAGTGTTGGTGACATACACTGTCTCCTCTTGTTAAAGTCTGACATTTTGTGGACCCACTCATCCACCCTTGCCTCCTCCCAATGAAGGCTTTGTTGCTATGTATCAAAGAGTCTCATTGCTTCTGGTGGAAAACATTTACCGAGACTCTTTTTTTTTTTCATGAATGCTCAGTTATCAAAAGAATGATTGTTTATTAAAGGACCGATTAGGTTTTTCATGTGTGTTACATCTTTACTTTTCTGTCATGAAAAGATTAACTACAAAGGAGAAATCAGTTTATTACTCATTGACAATCAGTGCTCCAATATTTATATAACCGTGAGCTTTGGGCAAGAAAGAAGTATCCAGAAATACAAATTTCTCTAAAATGGCCCTTCTCTTCACTCCCTTGATAGGCACAGGACCACAACAATCAGTGAACCTGCCCCTTGAGGCGACAGCAGCCGGCTGAAGTGATTGCTGTGATTGCCCTGTTTCAACCACAACAGTGACCAAGATTACCAAGAAATGAATGACGGGAAACTGTCATTTAAAGTGGGTTAAAGGGAGATTTTATTTTCAAGGACCTAAACCAATGTGTATATAAATAAATAAACTGCCAGGCTCTTAGAAAATACATTAAAAGAAATCTGAGCAAGGTGTTAAAATGCGTATCCTGAGCTAACATCTGGGCATTTGTATTACTACTGATGAGTAAACTCTCATCACCTGATCTAAAATATACCTTCTTTTCCAGACAATTGTTTACCCCCTTGACCTCAGCCTTCAAAGATAATTCCCTTGTGACAGATGGGAAAATTCATTCTTGTAATCAGGATGATGGCACTTCCAAGCTCCTCTCACCGTGTCATTTTGTCATCCGCCGCTTTATAATCCTTCTATCTCCACAGAGCGGGCCAGGGCAGTGAATTAATAAAACTCTCTGAGGGCTGCGGCTCAAACCTCTTTCAAAAATGAGGTCTGACAAAGTCCCCACTCTAATTGTATAAGCATTGCCACTTTTCTTCCGCTTCCAGGCACATCAGTGGAAGCGATGCTTGCAAGAGCTGCCCTCTTGGCCCTGGCGCTGCTGTCATATCTCTGCCCTGCCAGCTACCCCCTCAGCGGGAAATCAAATACACTTAATGGAGAGAGGAAACATTACGACTGTAATCGAACCTGGAACGAGATAAGTGTGTCACCAATCACCACCTTCCTGCATATCGTCGCTGCGGTGGTGAAAACCTTTTATCGTAACTCCAGTGTCAGCGGTCTTCATGATTTCACTTGAATGGAAGGATGACATGGTGCTTCATGCGCTCAGTGTATTCAACGACCTTGAGGCACATAAAACCTATTCAGAAGCTATAATGGAATTTCACCACTGCACAGCAGGAACCCCCAAATCAAAAAACATACAGTTTGAAATTACAAAGCTGGAATATTAAAGGATAGGAAAAAGCCTGAGGCGGGCTTTGTATTCTTTTTGTTTTATTGCTGCCACTTCTTGATGATCTCTCTCTCTCTCACACACACACACACACACACACACACACACACACACACTGAGCCACACATGTCCATCCGCTGATGGCCTAAACAGCTCCTGGTGGGCCACAGAGTGCACAGCCAGTGGATCAAGTTCTCTCTTTGATTGAGGTCAGTGTTCCTGAGAGCCGAGGCTTAGCGGTGCTCGGCTCGCCACAATCCAGCTCCTGTTTCGGGGGAAATGCGCAGACCTCAGAGGGCAACCTAAAGGTGAAAGCCATGGTAAGAGTTGGGGAGTACTCAGAGACTCATTGTCCACATTACAGATGCGGATTGTTTCTGTTGAGTCAGAGGTTTCTGAGAGATGCTGACGGGACACTGAATGTAAAATTACAAAGAGTGGAAAGAGGCATTGAAGTGTTTGGAACTTATACGTGCCAGTGGGTTCAACTAAAGCTGGGATTTTACTCTTTCAACAAATTTACTCCAAGCCTATGCTGCAGGGGGATAATCAGAGGAACACATTTATGCCTGTGCATTTGTCTGTGTTGTCCCGTAACTACGTTGCTAAAAGGCTAGTCGGCGGCTGGTCACATGTAATGAGTTTCTCCACGTGCTTCGCAAAATGTTGAAGTCGCAATTAATAAATGTTGATCAGTAGTTACTTCTAATTTTAAATCACTGCAATGTGGAAAAAAGAAAAGACGTCTGAGTCGACGATGTGTAGGAGGCAGAGAGAGAGAGAGAATGTCCTCCTGTGCTTATCTGGCTGCTGAGAGACTTGAACAAGGAAATTCATCTTGGGCCAATTGCAGCAGTCACTGCAACATGAAGTTTGATTTCTGGGGAGGTGTGTGTCAGGCTACGGCGTAGGGCTATGGTGCAGAAGCAAATCACTGTCATCAACAGGAAAGTAGTTGCCCATTCATTGTAGTTGTAGTTTGCACCTACAAAAATTTAAAACCAAACCAAATGATAGAGGCTCTGTAAAAATTCTGATAATAATTTTCCAAAGGTCACTCCTTAACTTTCCTTAACCCACAACTTCATAGTTATGTATGCTTCAAGTGAACAATAAACAAATACAAGTAACTTATAAGTAACTTATAAACCAAGATACTTTAGTACTGCAAATATTTATTTATTCGGCTTGGAAGGAAACTGGAAAATGGGTCGAAATCAGTAATTGTGCTTATATACAATAGATTATACTGTGAACTGGTGATCATGAATTTAATCTTTGATGTTAACTGAATGTATTTGTGTACACATTTTCATGGCTGTCTCTATGACACATTAATGTTGCATCACGACATTACAACAATAAAAAAGGGAAAAAGAAACAATCCAACAGTTCACCAGTAATCGAATACGAGTGGAATAGTCCAAAGACTGAGAACAGATTTATGCATCAGAACATTTTTCTTCTCTCATCTCTCATTAATCCTCTGACGACCCGTCCAGGACCTACGGTAACATGCTACTTACTCATTGATGCTTCAGTATTAATAATGTATTAATGGTGTTATACTACAACGTGGTGCTAAAGAATTATCATATTTACAAAGTATGATTTGAGGCATATCCGGGTTCTTAGTGTAATGACCAAAAAGTCTATGTTGAAGTAATGAATTGCACAAACAGTTTCCAATTTTGTAATGTGACTTTAATTTCATTTACCCAATAATAAAATCAGTTGTAATGTAATACTTATTTCTATGTGTCTTATGTCATTAGAAAATGAATTTATATTTTGGATCTGCCTGCTTCACATCCAAGTTTAGGTGTTTAATTTGTGTTTTGTATTACTGCCTGTATGGCATTCACTTCTGAGCAATTACTTATAAGAACATGAGTTCAAAACTGGAGAGTCCACCAAAAAAAGAAGACCTCCTTTAAAAATAACATGTCAAGCATAAAGCTCCAAAACCCAGATAAAGGTTAAAATATTAGAACTGACAGCTGAACTCAAATGTCACGTAAGCACAGAGCATGAAACAGAGCAGAAAATGCTGCCGGTGAATCAACGTCCAACCTCCTCGTTGCAGTTCACCCTTCCTCTGTTCAAACCCTCTGTGTCTCACTCTTCCAGGCCACATGTGGCGTAGAACCAACAGCCTTCTCTCCTCGTCATGATGATACAGTGATACATTAACAATAAATAATGAAGAAATTCATCAGAAGAGACTTTGCATATAGATAGCCTACTTAAGCCGGAAGCGACTATTAACATAACTTGCAGGGACTGGAGGATAATTAGAGTGGCTCTCCTTCTTTCCTTCCCTTTCTGTGACTAATAGAGAAGCGATGGCGACAGAAGGAGGATACAGTTCTCGCCAGGCTGCAGTTCATCTAGCAAGCCTCGAACTCTCAGCAGAATTGGACCTGCCATTCGTGTGGATTTTACCTACACACGTACCACCCACCTAGACCAGACCAGGAACCCCCACCCCATAGCAATGACACTCCTCGATGCAGCCTGACACAGGCACACACACAGAAACGGTTTAGGAACAACTAAAAAAACATGAAAAACAGCACAAGGTGTTGACCTGACCAAATTCACTAGATCCCAAACTGATCAAGTATCTGTGGGGTGCACTGGAACAAGCCTGATCCATAGGGGCCCCTCTCCTCAACCCATAGGATCCAAAGGTCCCCACTAACAACATTCTGTTGCCGGACACCACAGGACACCCTCAGAAGAACCATGTCCATTCTCTGATGAGGGAGTCCTAGACAATATTTGGAAAGTGGTCATAATGTTATGCCTGATCGGTGTATATTTTAAGGAGATGTGATTACTTGATCAATATTAGACCAGCAGAATGTGATAGGTAGGATGTGTTGAGAGTCACCTTGCACAGGCTGACTGCTGAAAAAGTTCTGTTAGAGGAGTACAGATGTGCACCTTGGAGTCTAACTGCCCCATCCCTTTTGGAGTCAGTGCCAGTGTATCTATTTGTCTTCATTCAATCAGAAGAACATCGTTATAGGCCACTGCTTTGCTGTGAAGTCACCTCAACTTAATGGACATCTGGATCTTAGGCCAAACAGTCACCCTAATCCTAAACCCTGGATCTAAAAACGATATGACACACTAAATTACATTGTAGCTACAGCACCTTGGTCTCCTGTGAACCAACAAATCTTGACCTGACAGATAAAGTACTTATCCCTGCTGGGTGCCTTCTTGAGCCATCCAACACTTAGCTAAATATGCAGATCTCTGGGAACAAGTCATTAAGTACAGGGTGTATCATCGGGATTTCAATGTCATCAGGATTTGGACCCCATCCATCAAACCTTCTCTCTTTGGAAGGATGGATGGCATGCACATCAATTACAGCAGGGCCACTATTTATCTGTAGCAGGGGTTGGTGGGGTAGTTGGACTGACTTCCTGAGCAGAAGTGTGTATTTTATTATTAATGCTGGCAGAAATATAGCTTTTTTTAATATGCATAGTCACCTTTCCTATCTGCTGTTCCTGCTATCAATGCTCCAAAACCTTGCGTTTAACACGGCGCTGCTGCTAACACGCGACTCTCAACATTTTCTCAGCCTTTCCTGCGCTACAGCTTAGGTTTGCATGACACTGCAAACTAAAGAACGCAGTGCATGCCAAAAATCTGCTGAGGCACTATAATTATGATGCACGCAAACTTTCTGAAGGGCACCACCTGCAGGGACAGGTGATATTTAAACAGCTGGAGATACCTCCGCTATTATATCACAACATTGTTCATAACTTTGGATGGCAGTTGCAAAACAACACACTTCCTCCCTTGATTCCAATAAAAGCTAGAAAAAAAAAAAAAGCTGCAGGGGTTCTTTTGGACGGCAGAAAAATGCTGTGCCCGTGTTTCTTCCAGTGGCATTTAGGCCGCTGTCACATTATACACAAACAAAGAAAAATGAGAATCTGTATCAATTTGCAACTTAATTACAATGCACTCTTCGTTCGCTGTTTAAAAAGAAAACTCCTTGGGCAGTTTACTGCTTTGACTTCACTGCCGTAGAAGGAGTATAATGTTAGCGGCGGTTTGAGAAGTGCCATGTTGGAGACCTGAAAATTGATTCAAGGACATGACAGAGCCCATGTGCAATTATTCATCTGCATGACTGGTGCTCTCTAAAGGTTTGCTCTAGGCTGCCAGTCATGCATGCCAAGACAAGAAAGAGACGTCCTGCTGTGAAAATAACACATTGAGACAAAAATCCTCTATTTCCGCTCATTCTTATCATTACACATTACATGACAATGGTGATTATTTGTCACAGTCGGGTACAGTGTACAAAAAAAAAAAACACTGAGTATACCCCTGGTTACGATTACCAATCCTCTTATTCTATGGTTTTAGAAAAATAGGTGACACCTTTTTACTTTTTAGGTTCATCCATATTTATATTTGATGACAGATTGGATCCTCCCAAATGGATAATACCAGCAATGCAAAAAAGCCATGGAGAGATTCATCTGCAATTCTTCAAAGACGATTCTTTTCAGCTGCTCTTTGCTGAAGGGCTTTGTTGCCTTCCACTTGCAAAGAATTGGAGTCACGTCATGGGATACACTTGGTCAGGTCACAGTTTTCAATTTTCAGCTCCTTTTGTGTGATTGCTGCGGTGTGCTTGGGATCACTGTCATCCTGTAAAACTTCCTCTCATGCCAAGTTTCTTGAGACTGGCTGACTGCTTTCATTGAATATTGTACAGTAGGCACTAGGCATGATGGGTGCATCACTTCATCTGCCTCACTTCTTACCCTGGACTCAAAAAATCTGGACTCATCAGACCACATGACCTTCTTCCATTGGTCCAGAGTCCAATCTTTATGCTCTCTAGCAAATTGAAGCCAGTTAACCTCACTGATTAGTGGTTTTCTTAAGGCTACACAGCTGTTCAGTCCCAATCCCTTCAGTTCCCTTCTCATTGTACGTGTGGAAATGCTCTTACTTTCACTATTAAACATAGCTCTGAATTCTACTGTTGTTTTTCTTCCATTTGATTTCACCAAATGTTTAAGTGATCACCGATCACAATCAAACAGGATTTTTTTCCGATCTCATTTCTTCCTTGAAGACGATGGTTCCCCACTATCCTTCCAGTTTTTAATAATGCGTTGGACAGTCCTTAATCCAATTTTAGTAGCTTCTCCAATCTTCTTAGATGTTTTCTCTGCTTGATGCATGCCAATGATTTGATCCTTCTCAAACAAACTAACATCTTGTCCACGACCGCAGGATGTGTCTTTCAACATGGTTATTTAAGAAATGAGAAGCTACTCATTGCATTAGTTGGGGTTAAATAACTTGTTGCCAGCTGAAAAATAGTCACCCATGCAGTAATTATCCAATAGGAGGCTCGTACCTATTTGCTTAGTTAAATCCAGTTGGCGACTTTTTTTTCTTTTTTTTTGCCAGGCAGTGTATATCAGAGTTGCAAAAAATTAAGGGTTTATTTAAATCATTAAGATATAAAAATACGAATAAACAAAGACAGCAGGTGAGCTGTGAAGATCTTCTGAGACTGAGGAGCGGTGTCCTCTCTCACGTCTCTGCAGACATGCCTTTTATCCACACCTTCTCAGGTGTGGCTGGTTAGACTAGTTAAGCCCATGCCCACTGTCACTGCATGGTCAAAAGAGGTGCAGAGGGACTGAACATGACACATGCAAATCCACACTATGTGTCTGTAAATGTATACTGTGTGGCATGCACATTTGAGCTTAGCTTCATGGAAATGCAAGACAGTAGTTAATAAATTAGTGACTTTTTTTCACTCTGTGTGAAACAAAATGTGAAAAAATAAAAATAAAAAAACTTGAAAATGTGAGAGAGGATGTTTGCAGCAATGCACCATGACACAAGTGTTTTGCTTCCCTGGCACTGCATTTCATTTTCTCATGTTTAATGTTCAACCGATCATCAGGCAGACAAAATGAGGAACTAGTTAAGAAGGTATTCCACTCGCTTAGAAGCCAGAACAACTTCCCTGCCTACAATTATTTTAAGACGGACTCCACTCTGTTGGAAACTGATTATGCTCTGGCAATGATCTGCCAGGTCAATCAAATCATTCTCTATTTGAGCGCTATAGAGTTGAATATGTTTACAATATAATGACTGATGGAGGATAAGTGAGCTGTTGTTAGATTACAACAGAGCGATCGTGTCTGTTGTAAAATATATCAACAGCAAAATAATAATTAAAGGACTACCACGTAATGCAATGAAATCCCAAAGGAGTGTTACCTGTGATAGACTGATAATAACTGCGTCTGGGTACGCTAGGCTAATATTCCCTAAGAGCTGGTGAAGAACAAAAAAAAAAGCTAAAAAGGCGTGATAATAATTTTGGCCATTTGAAAATGCGTGTCAGCGTTGGTGCAGCCATTTTCTGGAACATTTAGTGGAACTTAAAAGAATCATAATTGGGTGCTGGTGACAGCCAAAAGATCAGTCAATTTTTTGTCTGTATACTAGTGCAACAGGTGCAAATCTATTATTGCAAGTAAAACAATGACACAATTATTTTTCAGACACATGCTGACTTTCCACTTCGGGCATGTCCTGACCATCCGTGCTTCAGCCAGACAGCTGTGTTTGGGAGATAAAGCCGAAGATGTGTCAACGAGGTTCCTCTAGTTAAGGACAAGAAAGGAGAGAAAGAGAAAAGGTGGTGTGATTGTCGGCAGCGCTCATTACCTCCTCTCATAGTTGACGACGGAGGGCTGAGACGGTACCCTCACTGCTGGCCTCTGATAAGCCCTGTTTTCGAGGCCCAAGGTGGAGGAGCCCTCTTAATGGAATTGCTCTCATCTGGCTAGCAGTGGTCTATCGACTGCTCTCATCAGTGAACGAGGACCCCCTTTGTGAACCGAATGAACTGGGAGATTGATGAGGCTCGGCGGTGTGAAATCAGCCCAGCATCATCCTATCCAGCCCGGGGGCGCCAAGGGACGTCC
>JASGAT010398128.1:0-15873 GCA_030220025.1 Chelon auratus
AAAAAAAAAAGCAGAGAAACAACAAAACCAAACACATCTGGGGAAATTGACTCATTTTTTCATGTTGTTCCCAAACCAACAAAATAAAAAAAATACCCTCAAATGATCGAATTTCACCTCCATGAGTATGCAGAGGTACCAAGACACACTAGTTTGAAAGTATAGTCTTGGTCGGACTACAGTCAGTTTGTCAAAAGTGAAGCTCCTTGTTCTAGATTCAATCAACCAGCTTGGGATGGCAATGGGTTTAATTAGCATAGGTATCTACTTTCCCTGCTTTGGAAGTCGAGATAATGCCCCACTACAACCACTACCAGCCCTTTCCCTCTAATATCATTCAACTGTCTCATTTAACATTTTAAGCAGCCATCTACATTTACAAAAAGACACATGGTTGCCAGCTTGTTGTACTAACCGTTTCAGTGAGTGAAGGCCAGAAGATCAGCTCCACGTGCCACTGTTATTGCCTTTGTGTCCGAGGGAGGAGAGTAAATTGGCAAACTGGACGCGCAATTGAAATAAATGGATTCTCTTGACAGGCGCTTACCTTGCGTGCGTTTGTGTGCGTGTGTGTATCCATATGTACAGTACCGTGCGCCGCAGAGAGGACGACGGAGCGTGCGTTACGGCTGTCGGCCCCTTTGGCCAAGAATTGGAATTTCACATACCTACGCACAGATCCATGGCCCTTGGCGCTGAAGATGGTAGAGCCATCAGTCACATAGGTGGTAGGTGGAGGTCTTTATGAAGACGGATCTATTGTCTACACTGTCCTGACTTTGTGTGCACGTGCCCAGTGCTGCATTTATACAAATTTAGCTGAAACGATTCCATTCAACAGCTGCTTCTACAAATCAGTGTTGAAATGGAGCCACTCTGGCTTCACTCAATCACTAATCACGCATGTTGCACATATTTCTAAAGTCAAGTATCAACTGAACCAGTCCATCTTTGTCATTATGCATATTTTTTTTAATATTTCTTGTACGTTTATAAAACGGGGATTGTCTTTGTCTTCTCTCCAGACACGCTCACACAATCACTGACATGTCTTCCCTGTGGCCTGTTGTGTGTGAACGGATGTTCCGTATAAGATAAAATGGATCCCTCTGGGTAGAAGCAGCTTCACTTAATTTGCCTCTTTCCCCCAAATGTGATGTGAGAGAACAAGTGTTGCGGCTATAGATGAGATCCATCTGCTGGAAATCAGCTCAGTGTTCCTCCCCTCTCTTTCTACTGTGTAATCCACCCGTCCTTCCATCTTTCTTTATTTCCTCTCTCTGTTTTCTTTCATTACATCCTCCTTTCTGCTCCATCATCTTGTCACTCTCTCCAACTTATATTTCATTCCCTCTTTCCCATTTCCCACACACACACTCCAGTTATCTTCTTTTAATCCTCCTACCTGCTCCACCTTTTCATCCCCTCTCATCCCTTCCTCACCTCTACGCACCAAATGCTCTGCTTCTCGACCATCATGTGGCCTTTTCCTCTCGGTCGCCTGATAATCTTCTTCATCTCCCTCCGACCCTCTTTTTCTTCCTCCTCTCTTCTCGCCCGTTTTGGTATCTCTAGCTCCGTTTTTACTCTTCTTGATAACGCCATAATCTGCAGCATGTTCATAAATATATCTCTCACATCTTCTCTCTCTGTATATTCTGCTTTCCGTTCTCATTTGTCTCATTATCCCCTCATCCTCCGTCCTTTCCTCTCCCACTTGACTGCACTTTGCTGCAGTTTTCTTTCCCCTATTAGCTCTCACACTTTCCCCCTCTCTCTCTTTCTGTTCTTATTTCATCGTATCACCAACATCTACCCTCAGTCCGTTCTATCTCTCTATCATTGCGCCCAGCTTCCACTCCTCTTCAGCCTCCCCTTAACATGCATTCCTCATACCATATAATAGGATGGGTTTCATTTTTTACATCACAAACTCCGGTGAGGAAAACGTACCTCACGTTAATTTGACACACATTTTGTAGTTGAAAACAGCACAAAAGTAGTGGCTTTGGCCTGGATTTGACATTTAAGGTGAAATTTCCATTTACTTTATCGACAATGATTCACTTTACCATACCATATTTTTTTTTTACCATATCTGACCTTCCTTTAGACTTACAGTTACCTTATTCTTAGCTTTAATCTAACATTAAAGAATCACAAGATCGTTTGTAAGATAAATTTTGTATTTTGGTCATGGTCCAGTCCTCATCAATGGGGCGAATCAGTTGACTGTAATGTTTCGGTTGCGGTTGATTGTTTTCTCTGATTGCTGCATAAAAAGAGCTAAAGGTTAATTTCTAGTGGCAGCGTGGAGGGCGGGGTGACTCCGGTATGCTGGAATTCACTGTTAAGCCTCTTGAGGTGTCGTGGGCCTAACTTAACAAAACATTGGTGAAGGGAGGTGCCCACTTGAAAACCCCAATGACATGCTGCGTACTGCTGTTGACTAGGCCAGGTATCTAATGTCTTCTTGTTGGTTGCTAGCTGGCCAGCTGGCTGCTGGTCAGTTTTCAGTTGGACTGAGCCTCTAAATGTGTTATGCCCGGGATCTTGGCACAAAGGATTGTAACATCTTATCCCCTGTATTAATGAATGATTTCTTTGCTTTTTTCATTTGGTTTAAATCCATATCTCTGGTGATACATGCTCTCCAGTCCTCACTGCTTCTTCGATATCTATTTACCTGCATCGGTCTTGGCTTTATCCAATTACAATCCAATCATTCAGGCTGCAGGTTATAGGTTGTTGTAAAAGAGGTGTATTACTGCTGTACTCATCAGTGTCTCCTCATCTCCTGCATCGCCTCCTCCCTTCTCATTTTACCTCGTGTCAAGCACTGGCTTCAGTGACAAATGACAAAAACCTAGCCCACTCCAACGGGGCACATGTAGTGGAGCATGCCAGGGTTTATCAGCTGACTTTGAACTAGTGTGTGGGTGTGCTTTGCTTTATAGGTCTGCGGTGGACAATTTAATATTTCATCTAATAGAAAATGCCTAAAAAATTGCATGGCACCTGATCCAGAGCCCAGGAGGACAATAAAAACACTTTGGCGTTCTTGTATGTGGGGAAAAATGTGGAAGTGGGCAGGGGGCATATTGCATAATTCAAACGGTAACAAAACGAAGATGGCTCCGGGTTGAATGAAAATTGTTTGCCTGCTAGCAGGGCCATTGACTGCAAGGTGGAGTGGTGGCTCTTACTTCATGGATTAATGCATTAAGATCCGATCTCTGCTATTAAATCGCAAGTGACAAGCTTTAGGTGTTCAGACCTGGTTTAAACGTGCGTCCCCAGATCCAATCTCAGTTTCGCCCTCTGTTTGCAAATAAAGCCCAACATCATCTGGGGCTCAGTAGAATAATTTATCAGCGTCTGTCTCTAAAGGATCTCGACCACTGCTCCAGGGCTGAGAAGAACGCTGTTTTATGTGTGTGCGTCACGCCTTGGTTATTATTAAATGATTCCTCCCCTGACGTTAGTTAGACCCGTGCAAAACTTAAAGATTATAACTCAAATCTGGAAGTTTTTTACCATATTCTCTGATAATAAAGGTAACTAAAGACATTGTTGACTGAGGAAATGCTTAACCACACATGGCTCCTCATATCAACATGACTCAGTAACAACACAGAATCACACTGGTATTCCCATATTAAAAACTTTAATTTGTAAATACTTACT
This sequence comes from Chelon auratus, assembly GCA_030220025.1. Classification (NCBI taxonomy): domain Eukaryota; kingdom Metazoa; phylum Chordata; class Actinopteri; order Mugiliformes; family Mugilidae; genus Chelon; species Chelon auratus. Next base: position 3,688 of record JASGAT010398128.1, read on the forward strand.
TGTATTTATTTATTTTAGTTATTTAACAGCCACAAAGATAAAATATGTTAAAAGGCTCTCATTACCAAGGAACAAAGATGTTTTTTCCTCAATGAATGAGGCGAAACTCCTCTGACGCAGGAGCATACCTGTTGAGTATAGGCGGTCTTTAATGAGACTCAGGACACTACCAACAGAATGTGGACACATGCGATCCAGACCATTTCCAAATGTAGTCAGAGATCGGATCTCTCGAACGCAATCTCAGTGCATCCTTGGGGTTTTCACACCTGCCTTTTACACGACTGGATCGCACAGATCAGATCGTAATACAAGGTCTGAACAGGCCCTTAAGCTAAGCGATGACCACTTCAGTCCATGTTCATGATGTGATGCTCACCATAATGCAGTTCCCTCAAGGCTTTTTTTTTTCTTTAGGAATGGAGCTGCTGTATCAGAATCTGATCTATTTGGTCTAATAACATTTCAATATACATTTGGAAAGTCATGTTGATTCATTTTATACTGTTCATGAGCATGGGAAACAACAAGTCAGATGGCTCAGCCATGGGGTGTCTTGTTCACTCATATACTACTTCCTATAATGTGTCCCAGAAGTTTTATAATATAATACAGTAATATACAGCCCATCCACGTTCAGCCATGAAATGGTCATTTTAGCCCTCTGTAAAATTCAACACCACTTTACCTCATTGTGAGCAGCAAGCAGTGAAATATTCTATACAGTATAATTTGACGACAATCTATCACAGGGCTAACACAGAAAGACAGACAACCATTCACACTCACATGAATTCCTACAGCCTATTCAGAATCACCAATGAACCTAACCAGCATGTCTTTGGACAGTGGGAGGAGGCCGGAGTACCCGGAGAACCCAGGCAGACACTGGAGGAACATGCAAACTCCACACAGAAAGGCCCCACTCCAATCGGCCTGGATTCGAACCTGGAAACTTCTGCTTCGACTAGAGACCAGCATAATGAAAAAACATATATTCAAATTAAGCAGCACAGGAGGACCTGTTAAAATATTCTGTCAGTTACTGACACAAACAGCACACCCTGTCAATCCCACCTAACACTAACACGAACACTCGCAAATGTGTTTTTGTAGAATTTCAAACGCTGAATTTAACCTTTCAAACTATTTGTTTTTCAGCTTCAGAATATTAATCCAATATACGTGGCATGGATTCTACTCACACTTTAACGGCATAAAAATGTATTAACAGTCAGTTGGACACGCATAGTATTTGTCATTAAATGTACTATATAATAAATAGGGAGGGATTTCAGTCACAGCTTTGGTAACATGTTTTCTACTGACTTGACACAAAGGGCACTAAATCACAGGCTATATGAGCCCAAAATGATGGAAGCGCGCAGACATCTGGTACCTTGCGATTAAGGGTTGGAAAATATTTCCACCATACGAAGCAACTGAGTAATTTTTGTTGAACTTTTGAATGAACGAGTTCAACCATGGTTCCATAAAGAGGCTGATTAAAATAAAGGATTTCTTTTTAACAACTCACTTCATGCAAAGAGATCTCAGTAGGGCACTAAAATATACATGAGAATGTACATGATTGCCCCCTGGGCACAAATAAAGTTTTCTGAATCTGAATGATGGATCCATTCAATGCAAACATTTCATGAGCTATGAGGTGAGATCCTAGACTGTAAATAAAGATGGATGATGGAACAGCTCCTCCAAAGTGAAGCCAAAGCAAGTAGAGCTCCCCCTGGTGGCTGGCTGCAGCATAGGTCATAAGCTCCACCTCCTCCATGTTAGTGGGTGGGACTTGGGTCAAACTAAAACACTAAAGTGCATGTCAAATACATCAAAAAATAGTTTCTGTCATTTTAGGTAGTCAATATAATACTGATGCATACTCAAGTGTCATTTTTTCTGATAGGTTTCATTTTAGTTAGGTATTTGATGCTGTAGAAACAGGATGTGACGCATTGTCCATATTCATATACAGTCTAAGGGTGAGATCTGTTGGTGGACCCATAATAAGTTTTCACACTGCTTACAATACCTGTCCACAGGGCTCAACAGTGCGAGCACCTCGTCGCAAATGCTAGTAAAAAATAGTTCAGTGCGAATTGTGAAATGCAATTAGTAGCACGTGTGCAACTACCGAATTTTACCGTTCAATAAATGTTTAATGATGTGTTGCTGACGTTTGGAGGTTGTAGCCGGTTGTGCACTTGAATGCAGCCTCAGCTGAAAAACAAAATACGTGATTTACACGTAGTGAGCGTGCTTGCCGACGTGCTGCGGAAGACGGTTAAAGGCAGAGGGAGTATCTATGGCAGGGGTGCTCGTTACGTTGATCGCGATTGACCGGTAGATCTCGAAGGTAGGCCTGTTGTATGAATGTTCTATGTTATAACACAGGCCAAATAAGCTTAAGTCTGTTATCAGTACTTGTTACAGTGTTATTCTCTGCACTTTTTGAAGAATTTTACTTGCTGTTTTGATACTGTCTCAGTTGCACTGTGCACATTTGCACCTATAAATAACTGACAATACATGAGTTGTTACAGTATTATTCTTTCTGCACTCTTTAGAGAATATAACAAAAACTTAAAAAGCTATGAATTTAATTTTGCTTATAAATGCCTCCTCGTTGATCTCATATCACTTTATTAAAGAAAAACACATTATTTGGTAACTTTTCATCATGCCCCTAAAATTATTTGTGTGCTACTAGATTTTTCAACTTAGTAGCACACGTGCTACTTGGGAAATGCTAAGCGTCAAGCCCTGCCTGTCCACCTCTAATCAAATAACCTGTTACTGGAAAATGTTTAATGCCTCACAAAAAAGTCCCTGGTCTGACTGTTATGCATTATTGCAAGTTGTGGCAACACTTGTTGATATTAGAAGTAACTGAAAGTAATTGATTGCATTTGCATGAATCTGTGGTACTGCCAGCTTTCTGCGGGCAAGGTAATTTGACTTAATGCCACGGTTAATTTAGAGAGTGCCACTAAAATGATAAGCTGGCTCTATGGGACTGCATAATTAACCACAAACTGTTCCAAAACATGTGTGCAAGAAAGAGAATCTGTGGCTATGTACTCACATACGCATACTGAAGCGTTTATTTAGACACACACTTACTACCATATCTTAAAACATCTGACATGATCAAAAAAAAATGAATCTTCCACTTAATTTCCAGGTTGTTAATAATGAAGTCCTGGAGAGCAGTCTCAGCAGTGATGAATGTCCCTTTTCTCCTAGCCTTTAGAATTAACAACCTCAACCTGGAATCAAAAGCAGCTTTAACAGTAGCCACATCAGTAAGCTTGCAGATGAATGAATAACAGAGTACCTGTATGACAGCTGTGGAAATGCTTCCAGGGATTGAAAAGTCACACTATGCTCCGCAGTGATGGGAAGATGAGATTGAAGGCAGTTTTGTGATATTGTATACTGTAGTTGCCAGTCCCTCTCAGTCACATACACAGCCCCATCCACATGCTCAGTGTTTAGCTGTTGGCAGTACAACCATGACAGTGCTAACAGCACTCTAACAGCTGCTGGAGCTGTGAACTTTGCTGCACTGCTGGGATCAAAATTTTACACTTTTTTTTGTCTTCCTCAAATACAGTGAAATGTTAAGGGAACAAACTCTACAGTTGCCTCGAAGACAAAATTTGTGATGTTAAGCTCCTATTTGTCTTGGAACATCTTTTAGACCACATTCTGTGGAATCATTCGTAACCGCGTATCCTCTAGAGGTGTTTGGGGGTGCTGGAGTCCGTCCCACCTGTCAGTGGGTAAGAGGCGGGGTACAGCCTGGACGGGTGGTCAGTCCATCACAGGTCTAACAGAAAGAGGCAAATAACCATTAACGCTCACATGGACATGCATAGACCTTTGTGGAATATGGTAGGATGCCTACGAAGAAGAACTACTGTACATAAATATTTAAAATTTTGGTTGAGGGTTAGAAATTTAGAAGTATCGACAGGCCATCACTTCATCTAGAAATGGATTGCTGCTGGTGCAACAACTGAAGCATTTAAGCTATGAGCAATTTCCAAAATATTCAATAAATGCAGAGCAGGTATATGTCATTATAGTTATTCACACATCAGTGATTATTACACTTGAAACCTACTTCAGCATTATATTAACTACGCCTTTGAAAAATACTTGATGTGTACTTTAATTGTTTTGTTGGCCTAAGTTACATCCACTTACATGGAGGGGGTGGAGCTTATGACCTATACTACAGCCAGACACCAGGGGGAGCTCCAAAGGTTGTCAGAAACCGTCATGGCGTCCACTTTTTTTACAGTCTATGGTAGAAAACAACATTTGTGCATAGGGACTACTGTTTCCACACTAGGGAGGTGCGATATTTCATCGTTTACGATATATCGTCAAAAACATTCCCCACGGTAAGAATATGTCATCCCGCGTTAAAAACGATAAATTCCCAATGATGACGTATATATGTGCGCGACACACTCGCAGCCCAACACGTATGGAATATTGACAAACTGACAATAGCGGAAGGCGAAGCAGATACGCCGGGCAGCGAGGAGCTCGCTCCTAAACGAGGCTCCACCTCCATTACCGGTTTGGTTTTAACTCCTTAACACCTGAATTGATTTTTCAGTTATATAAAGAAATTAAATATTTGCATTTTTGCTCACCACTCCGGCCGGTCCTACGAGAAACTAGCGCTTGCAAAAGGTTCCTAGGAATTTTTTGAATGTGCACAAACCGACATTGGAGTATTACATGCGTTATTTCGGCTGCAGTCTGAGCGGAAACAGTGCGACGCGAATTTGCGAAACTAGGCATGAAGGGGTTAAAAAGTCTGATGCGGAGCAGCAAATTGCAACATACAAGGTTTGCAAACAAATAGTGCATAAAAAGGACAGTAACACCCCTAATTTGTTCCACCACCTCAAACACAAGCACAGACCAGAATATGAAGAAAGCCAGAAAATGCAGAAGCAGCGTCGACTTCATCCAAAGAATCCGGTAAAAAAAACAACAACAACTCAGATAAAACTTGCCGATGCATTATAGTCAAAAAGATTAGGCTGAACTGGTGTTTATCAGGTAACGATAAATATGACGATAAATAAATACCAGAAATTGTTTTGAAATTAAAATTTTTAGTCCATATCGCCCATCCCTATTCCACACACCTCAGAATGACCTGAGGGACATATAATAGGGATGTGTAGGCATGTATTTATGCCAAATGTATCTTGCCTTTAGTAATGAATTTTGCACTCTAAGAACAATTTGGACAGACAAACACACACCACAAGCACAGCTGAAGTTTGGTATCAACTTCAGTGGTGAAGACGCTTTTTAGCTCGTTAACCAAGTAGACATGTGTCTCAGAGCTAATAAAGCTGTCATCACTTGTGCATTGGAAGTAAAATGTGCACTCTCACTGTGGGACACAATGTGCTACATTATGTTAAGAACCTCTATGTGTAACTGGGAACAGCGTCATACAGTATATTTCGAGCCGCTCAAAATACATCAACAGATGCAAAAGCAATGTGTCGCAAATTGCTCGAAATCACACGCATTATCACTTTCCAAGACAAACAAGTTATTTTAGGCTGCGTAATGTTCAGTGTCACATTTGTAACTGAAAGGGATTTGTGCTGTGGAATAGAACGGCCCCCTGAAATGAAGGGTGCTCGTTCCCTTCCTGTCTGTTGTCATGACAAGAGGCAGTTACTTTTTATATCCAATCAATGGGTCTGTGCTGCTGTGTCACTTGTGAAACTTAATTTTCAGTGCACTGGAAATAAAAGAGGAAAACTAACTCTTACAGCTGTGTAATATATTCAGAACACAATCATTGTCCCAATGCCAGCATTTAGTTTGTCTGTATCTGGGTCAGTGTAAGCATTCTAGTGGAATGGAGGCAAAACCAAGAAGCCATGGGTCACTGATTTCATCTTCTTTGTTCGAAAACAATATCTCGGGCTTAGTCCCTTGGGCAGTGAGCTGCGTGTACTTTAGAGGATGGTTTAGTAAACAAATTTATGTCTTTGCAGTGACCGCTGCATTTTGGTTGTCAGCAAATTTTACGCGGAAATCTCACTTACATCAGATATGTTAGCGTAATCCTCCTCAGCTTTATTGCATATTCAGTAGATCGTTAATTGTGGCTTAAGTGTTAAAGTGTTTTATCCAAATTTGCTTTTAGTATTTTAAGAAGACAAATTGTTGCACAGCACCTTTAGGAAAAATAGTGCAGCCCCTTTGAGAAAGATGGTCTCTTTGCATTTTTTCATTACCTCTGCAATAATGTGTGCTTTGTTTTTAACATAACTATAGTATTTATTTAGATGATTTAGAACCCAGGGTCAGGAAATGTATGCATTAAATACTACACCACCAAATTACCACCTTTGAATTGGTGACATTCTTCGCAAACATTTATTTAAGCCTAATCCTCAACACTTTTCTGACTCTGAAGCATGAGCCTGTTAAAGAAGCACATATTTCCCTCTGGAGTTGGTGGAGAAAAAAGCAAAGTATTCACCAGCGACTTGCCAGCGTTGCCAGATGAACCGGTTCTTATTTAGAAACGCAAATTAAGACTTCGACACAATGTGTAGCAGGGAGAAGGGGACCCAAGTGCAAGACACATGAGGTGGCAGGAAGAGGAAACAAAGCCACTTTAGTGAAACCTACTAAAAGATAACAAAAGGCATTGTGGTGATGAGCAGGTTTGCCAAAAACAAGAGTCTAACAAAAGAAGTAATCCAAGGGAGAAATTAGGACAAGTTGGAATCCAAAAAGAAGAAAATGCCAAGGTGCACAAAATCCGGGAGATGCAGCCAGAGAATACGAGCAGGGAATGGCAAAGAGACACAAACCAACTGATAAAGGATGGGGACAAAGACGGAGATAAGGAGGCACAGCTGAGACTACTGAGGAGAGAAAACCCAGACAGGAAGCAAGACACGAAACCCCAAGGAAGAAACTTTGAAAGTAAAAACAGCAAACACAAAGAAAACCAAACAGGATAACAGAGAATGTTCAAAACACAACTCATGACAGACTTTTAGAATATCATGGCCCCCCTTTTCCATTTCTCCAGCTTGAATGTATTTTGATAATTCTCCCAGACAGTGTATGAATTATAATTATTATATTTCCATGGTGCTCTTCTGCTCTTAAATGATCTAAATTACAAAAGGTACCAAAGCTAACTTCAGTAGCCACAAGTACTTCTTCACTTCCAGCACTCTTTTCATCCACAGCCCTCAACATGAAAGAAAATGCTGCTCTGAACCAAACCCCCAGATGTAGCACCGCAGTGACAACAACCCAAACAGACTTCCTCTGACACTTCTGTGTCATTAGCTTTGTTTCCATCAACATACTTTAGATGCGTGTTTCAATCACACTGGAAAAGGTTTCTATACTCCCTTCAAGTTGTTTGTTCATATGCAACTCGTGAATTTATCGGGAGATAAACATCGTATACCTTTTCTATTTTTAATGAACATTTAACTCATGATTAGTGACTGATTAACTGCTTTAGCTTCTAGAGATGATTGAGAAGTGGACATCGTCTCACCCGTATATATGGCACCCATCGTTCTTGTTTGGACTTTGCTGCATGCATTTGAATGATTACATTTCTTTCTATTTGTATTCAGACAGCATAGACCCTAACTCTAACCCTTGGACAAGAGTAGTCAAATGGAAAGATAAATACAACTTGCCTGACAAAACAACCCTTCCTACCCTTCTTTTGTAAAATGGATGAGGCAGCTGTTTTTTGTTTCTTCTTCAAGTATTTTACTTACCTTAAGTAACTGCCCTCTACTTTTTTCTAGTGTGAATATTACAGCCATGTGTAGCGTTGCCTGTATTGCTACATTAACATTATGCTTTAGCGCATATACATGTTTAGCTTATTTTAAAAGCTAAAACTTCAAATCCCTTGATGATTACGTGGATTGAGGCTAGGATCAGGCATCGAAACATACAATAAAATTACATTCACCTTTATAAATGTAATCCTTTTGCCATATTAAAATCTTATTATTCATTCATGAACGAAGAAGAAACAACATCTGTTCAGTCATCATAGGCTACTCTACAGTTAGTATTTGGTACACATTGACCTCATCTTGTGATAATTGAATGCTCTGCTGGGAAACATTTGGACCTGGCATTCATGTGGGTGTTACCTAGACGTGTACCATCCACCTAGACCACAACAGGCACCCCCAAGCCATAGCAATGACACTCCTTGATGGCAGCAGCCATCCCCAGCAGGATGCAGCCTGACACAGACACACACACAAAAATGGTTTAGGAAAACTAAAAAAACATGAAGAACAGCGCAAGGTGTTGACCTGGCCTCCAAATTCACTAGATCCCAAACTGATCAAGTATCTGTGGAATGATCCGCAGAGGCCCCTCCCCTCAACCCATAGGACCCAAAGGCCCCCACTAACTCGCTGACAAAGCACTGTTCCAACCCAAAGTATGCATCTGATCAAGTACGGTCCACATCTCTGAAAAGGTTATTGCCATGTTCATTTTATTGAGGCAGAATCGAGACATAACTTGTACTTGGGACAAGTGGGACAGCCAAATGGCATCCCAGAATGCATTTCAGGAGCATCATTACCACTCCTCCATTCACATAATGACCATACTGCATCCTCTCAAACCCCCAGACTTGTTGAGTCTGAACTACCAAATACCCAAGTCCAAAGTTGGTCTTGATAAATGCAAGTATTCCATAAAAATCTCCAAATCCTAATACAATAAGTTATGGACTACATTTTAAACTTATTTTATTTAAAATAGTTGCTGATTCATTTTCTGTAGGCCTACTAATCATTCGATCTCCACTGTGAACTTGTGCTTTCACTCAGTAAAACTTATTGCCCTCTCATTCCATGTACAACATTTATCTACACATTTCCATACACTTCTCTCTGTGTTACCATGTGAATGGTGAATATTTAGCTGATCATAAATCAAAGTCAACAAGGCTGCAGAACAAAAGAGAATGGAGTTCAGCTGGGTCGAGCAGAAGAGAATAATAACTCTGTGAAGATTCAGTTGTGTAAATCAATCGGACTGTTTAGCATTTCGCTGACTTGCGCTTGGGCCGAAAGAAAACGGTTCAACCAATAATGCACCGCAAAGGTAGACCATCTCAAATGATTTGCTGAGGCCTTGCAGGTAGAGTTGATATCTTATTTTTTATTGAGCGAGTAAGAAAAAAACACATGATGCAGTATATATCAGAAATTGACTCAATGTAAGCAAGCTGCATGCTCCAAGATATCAATTCTCATACTGAAGTGAGTTGTGGGCTCTGTGGATCATCCCACAGATACTTGATCAGTTTGGGATCTAGTGAATATGGAGGCCAGGTCAACACCTTGTGCTGTTCTTCACGTTTTTTGAGTTGTTCCTAAACTGTTTTTGTGTGTGTGTCTGTGTCAGGCTGCATCCTGCTGGGGATGGCTGCTGCCATCAAGGAGTGTCATTGGTATTATTGTATTTTGCAGAGCATCAAAGCAAACTTATTGTCTATTAGAAGAAAAACCTCATACCTCCCAACCACATTCTTTAAGTAAAAAGAAATGGGCCAGTATTTATTGTACTGAAGTCGATGAAATGTGATTTTACACTCTCTTTCTGATGTAGTCAGAGATCCTGACACATTCATCATGACAAATGCTAAGCTGCAAAAACTGAGCTTAAGGGGGATTCAATGATTCCACTTAGTTTTATTTTACAGCATACATTTTATGACATTTTCTCAAGTAATTTCACTGTTCAAGTTTCCTTCCAGTCTGTCATCGGTATTTCTGGTATATGATATACTGCATATGTAGTTTATTTCCTCGTTAATCTGCCAAATGGAGATTTTCTTTAGCTCACCTTAACCCCTTTACATTCAGCAGAATGGCTAGGAACAGCGCAAAAATTCTGATCCTGTATTTTCATGTCAACCCATTTCTGCCACCACTGTAAGAGTCTTTCAAACAATATGCTTCCAACCTCTTAGTATTTTTATTAAAAACAGGTGTAAATATTAAGGGGTCAAATTGCTGCAGTTTCCACGAGTCTATGCACTGAGGATCGACTTGAATGTAGTAGGAGACATCTTGTGTTCAACACATTTCCACATTCATAGATGTTTGAGTCTCTGAATGAGAATGTAGAAGCCAATAAAATTAAAAAAAAAAATAATTAGTTTCTCTTGTGATTTAAATCCTGTTAAGAGCCTTTGCCAACCTGACGAGCTGCTGGCTATTTTAACTATTTATCAGTTGAGTGTGAAATTCTGCAGAATGTCCAAATTTGTTACATATTCATGTCCTGTTTATTTCCCAGCGGTTAAATGATGGGAATCCCATCAGAGAATGAAGCGTGGTTTAAGTGTGTTTAACCACAGCAGCAGATGTGGTGCCTTGGCACAGCTAAACACTAAAATCAGCATGCTAACATTGCTAACATGCCTCGTTGAGATTCGTCCACATCCAAGCTAGATGTCTCCATACCTGCCAACAGCGCTGTTTTTCTTGGATTCCTCCTTTATTGCAAAGCCATCTCTCTGTGACCTCTTGTTTTGTCACTCCTCCTGGGAAACCTCTGTACTTTATATGTTAATCTGGTGGTACTAAGTCGCAAGATCATCTGTGAAACACAATGCACACACACTATTCCTACACTAAGCACATACAATTTTAATCCCATCCGTCACTTCAAGCTTTCTGACCAGACAAGCCAGTCAATGCAGAATGAATTAGTTAGCCATCTTAGCTGTTGCTGTGGTAAATTGTCAGGGAAGCATGACATTGCACCTAAACAGCTTATATATATATATATATATATATATAAGCATTTATACTTGACTTATAAGATGCTCTGTGTATATGGTTCCTGATTTTTATTATTATATTTAATTGTATTATTATTAAATTTTTTGTAGGCCAGTTTTGTGCACATGTCTGCTTTTGGTGTGAATCCTACATATGGTGCAGGTTGTACTCCACAAAGATGACAACTGAAAATTATTTAGTGGTAAATGAGAGGCCGGTGGTGGCTAGAGACTACCATTCCCTGATCTATTATACATACTGATATGCACCTCACCTGCACAGTGTAGTTTTAAATGGTGCGCCTGGTCACTTGTCTACAAATGGTGTTAATTAATGAAGTCGGTAACGTGTGCAACGGGATAGCCATTGTAGGCATGTGATATACACTGAACGGCCACAGCATTATGACCAGTGACAGGAGAAGTGAATAACTTTAACATCTTGTGACAATGCAGTGTCCTGCTGGGAAACGTTGGGGCCACAGAGGCCCCCTCAGAAGCACCCTCAGAAGGCCCATGTCCATTCTCTGATGAGTCAGCAGTGTTTTAGAGGCACAAGGGACACCTACACAATATTCGGAAGGTGGTCATAATGTTATGGGTGATCTTTGTACCATATGTGACTCTCCAAAATAATAGCTGAGCTTGGTGAGTGGACACCAGCCTATCGATGGATAACTCAGTTGCTGGCTTCAACATAGGCTCCTCCTGCCTCTCTAGTTTTTGCAATTCAACAAATATATCTGTGGAAACTTAAAATGAATAAATGGACGGAAGCATGAGTAATCAATTTTCCTAAATAATAGCATAATAGCATAACATGTTTTTATGTAAAATAACACATTTTTAACACATTCTAGCCAATTTATTTATTTTGTTCCCGAAAGTCATATAAATATGGAAACGTAAGGGGGAAGAACACGCAAACACCACTGCCACATTAGAGCTTTAGTAAGTGCGTGCTTGACTGCATGCATTATTCAGTTTTGTGATCCACTGTGTTTCATTTGATTTGAATCTCCTGACAGCTGACCATATTTGGCTTTTGAGCACACATTATTATTATATGTTAACTTTATGTTTCGTTTATACTTTATATGTGCCAGCTCACCAGCCTTTTTAGAGACCCACCAACCCCTGCTTGCACGCACACACGCACACACACCCACACACAAAGTAAATACAGACTTTCCCTCAAATGATTAAATTAAATGATTGAATTATCAGTGATGACAACATGGCTTCCAGGAGCTTCTCAATGTTCCTTCCTGTCACTGGAACATTGTTTAGTGTACCGTGACGCCGTGTAC
>JASGAT010398129.1:0-15917 GCA_030220025.1 Chelon auratus
GCTTAAAAACGCCTTCACCATGTTTTATTTTCCTAAATCCGACACATTCTTTAATAAATACATGTTTGGCTGTCGTGTGATTCATTGTTCAGGCTCTGCTACAAGTTCAAATCACCTCAAATTAATAATGAATTAAAGTTCAGGTTGGAGAAAACGGAAGAGATTCCAATGAAGCGAGACCAGCTCCCGCTCTCTGCTTCTTCTGGACTGCTTCTGAAAAAGCTTTTTTTTATTTTTAGATCGACAACAAAGGGAACCATCTGCTGGTGTCTGAAGAATCTTCGATTAATGTCCCTGCCATCGCCGCTGCCCACGTCACCAAGCGTTACACGGCCCAGGCCACAGACGAGTTAACCTTTGAGGTAACCGCGATTGCATAAGAGAAACACAGCCTCGCTCAAAATAGTCATGTAGCTATTGTTTTTTTATTTTTCTCTGAGCAGATTTTATTTCGCTGATTGTCTCATCTTTCTGATCCCCGTCGTAATTCCTTTTTAATGAGCTCAGCTGTGATCAGATTTTGTTCTCATCATCGCTCTCCGTGATTCAGGTGGGAGACATCGTGTCAGTCATCGACATGCCTCCTAAGGAAGACACGGGCTGGTGGAGAGGAAAACACGGCTTTCAGGTAGAACGTCTGCTTTAGACTGTGTGCATACACTGATCTGCCGTAACATTATGACAGGTGAAGTGAGTAGCACTGATTATCTTATAGTAGTAGTACTCCATGCAAGCTATGTTTGCTGGAGTGGCAGCCAAGCATCATCACAGAATGAACATTTTCCTGTCAGAGACAGCTGTCCTTTAAAGTGGACAGCTGCTTGTTGTTTTTTTTTGTTTTGTTTTTTTGCATGGCAACAAAACCCAGTTTTCTGCTCTGGCCAGGTAGCACAAGTCTACTTCTGTGCATACGTCTGACTAGTGAGCGACTTTTCAGCGCTGCAGTTCATAATGTAAACGTGCTTTCTCTATTAGTTTCCTGGAATTTAAAGACATGAAACAGATAAAACCATTTTTTGTTCCTTCTAGCCTACTAGAATTCATTTTTTGTGGCTTTAGTGTAATTTAATCTTGTCTGTGCACATTTGTAATTTATAAAAAAACATTTGTATTCCACAGAAAGCTTACACAGGGCTGCCTGTAATGCTTACATGTTACAAATGTGTACGCTGTACTACTTTCCATCAACTACCCAGGTCCAGTATTTCCAAGTATCTCTTACTGGACCACACTATGTGCATATAAGTGAGTCAAAATAGGATGCCTCTGAAGCAACCTCAGTCAGAGCCTGTGATCAGTGACCATTGTCGATCAGTAGTGATTCCTGTGATCTGTGATTGGCTCCAAACGTACTTATCCGAGGAGTACCGATCAAAAATGATGTGAGGAAGGAAAAGCAGTGAACCGGCAACAGGGTCATGGGTGGCCAAGGCTTACTGGCCTGTGTGGTTGGATCCGTGGAGGGCCCACTTTGCAACTCGCAGGACTTGACGGATTTGCTGCTAATGCCGGATACCACAGCACACCTTCAGAGGTCTAGAGGTGTGCATGCCTCGATGGTTCAGGGCTCTTTTAGTGCCAAAAGGTGGCTCAATGTAAAATTAGGCAAGCATATTGTGGCTTATCGGTGTGCAGTGTATAATAACGGTATTTTTTCTTGTCCAATCGTTTGTTTCCTCCTTTGATGTTCAAATTCATACTAATATTCTTAAATATAACACGATTTGAACTCCATATTTAAAAATCACCTTTTAAAAAAGAAAAGTAGTTTGTGATTGTGGTTGACGCATGGCTTCATAATGCAAACAACCGCTGTTGAGCCTGGGGCAGCTCACACACTCCATCCTGACCTGTTCCTGCACCTTCACCCTACAACAGTCTGCTACGGCTTTAATCACCCCCATCGCTCCTAGCACCATCACCGTCACTCTTCTTTACTCCGCTAAGTGTCTCCTCTCTCTTCTTGCAGGTCGGTTTCTTCCCCTGTGACTGTGTTGAGCTGATAAATGAGAAGATTCCCCCCAGCGTTCAAAGCTCCGTGCCAAAGCCAGGTACACTTCAATCGGTGCCTGATGATTTGTGGATGGCCTGTTCTTGGGATATGAGTCAGACTGATTTAAAGTGGCTGTTGTGTGTGTGTGTTCCATCATAATCAGTGTGTAAGAAGCACGGAAAGCTGGTGACGTTCTTGAGGACTTTTATGAAGTCTCGGCCGCCGCCGCAGAAGCTTCGGGCGCGGGGTATCCTCCGAGAGCGAGTGTTTGGCTGCGACCTCGGGGAACATCTCCACAACTCTGGACACGAGGGTAAAATAGTCCTGAAAAGGCGTCTTTATTTCTTATTTTGCTTTGAGTAACTCTTTCTGTTGACAGTTAAACATTTCAACGTTAACTACCAGCAGATAAGAGTTAGTTGCAAAGAGGAGACATGAATATTCTTCTCAGTTAGTAGGCCATGGGATAATCCATTGATCAAGGTTAGATTGTCATGTATTTGTCTAAGACAGAGGGATGCAAGCGTTGTCCTAAAACCCAAGTTTTTGGAGATTATTGTGGACGCCTGTTTCCAAAAAGGAATAAAAGAACATGGCCACAAAATGTGTCCACAATCAGCCATAATTTCTCCACATTCCCTCCTGCAACAGGGTTGAGGACCAGTTTGTCTATCTTTGTTCAGCTGTGATAAAATGTATAAATGTATGAAATCACTTTCTCCCAACGAAAGTCTCTCCAGATCCAGATCCAGGTCCAGGTCCAGATCCAGAGTCAGTGGACGAAAACTGTTTTCCACGCATTCAAAGTCAAATACTCAGCCCCACCTTTGCTTGACATAATCCTTATTCAATGATGTGACACTCAGGAGAGCTTTAGTGCTTCCTGAATCCTAAGTATCAGTAAATATATTAATAAACCCACGGAGCTCCCTTGAGTTGCTAACCTCAAAAATAATTCCAGATAAACGTCTGTAGAGATCTTTTTAGATTATTGAATAATTGCTTCATTTATTTCACTTTCTTTTAAACGTGTATTGTAATCACTCAATGTGGCACAATGGGGAGAGAAATCCCATGTTACTTTCAACAACAAGAAATGTGTTTGCTTTCTTTTCCTGATAATCACATTGTGACTCTCCCAATTCATTTAGCGACTTCTCAGAACTCCCCTTCTCCTGTTTGTGTCCTTTTTGTCGAACACACAGTATATCTACAAAAACAAACAAAAAAAAATATTTTCATTTGTCAACTGGGTGCTGTATGCTTTTGCAAATGGGTTAAATGGGGCATGCATATTTGGTGGTCTCGTGAGTATTTACAGCAGCAGCACAGTGTATTTTGGATTCCCTCAAAATAAACTACAGCCCTTGTATTTATAGTGCAACAGTGAGACTCTGTGATGTGTTCTGAACAGATGAATAAGATGTAGGTTATCAGGCCACACTTTCCAGTGGGATTGCATGCTGGGTCATTTAAATGTGTGTCCTTACATATCCTAAATAAATAAAAGCACATTGTTGTGTTTTATCTCTTGTAGTCCCGCAGGTTGTCAAGAGTTGTGCTGAGTTCATAGAGAAGCATGGAGTCGTGGATGGTATCTACAGACTCTCCGGGATCTCCTCCAACATCCAGAAACTGAGGTTCGTGCTCATCTATGAACACTCCATATGTAACAAAGGCAGGACCGTAGAAGCCACCTGGATGAGCGGTGAAACATCTTCAAGAAAGCTCATACCTTTGCCTTTGTTTTACCTTATTTCATGATTGAAATGTAGCCTGAAACAATGCCTCAGATCAAGCAGCACCAATTCAATTTGCTTCCAGCTGTGCGGCTTTGCATGGCCGTAATGGTCCTCTCACATATTTCATTCTTGCCAGGAGGAATTTGCGGAACAAACTCAGATCGGTACATAAATTGGAGGCACAAAAACAGATGAGATTTGACGGCCAATCAAAAGGAGTTTTCTCAGCGGGGAAGGGAAAAACTTGACTGACACCAGAAGAAGTAGTCCCTTGACATGTTGGAAAATATGGCGAATAAAAAGCTGCAGCTCTCACATTAAGAATTAAAGGATGTCATGCATAAAATGTGAGAATGAAGATTTTATGAATTTTGTGAATTTGAGAAGGATTTTATATCTATATAGTCTATAAAGTAGCTGACAGTTTGAAAAGTCCTCCTTGTTGTTTCTGTGTCTTTATACTGGCAGATGGGTTGACTCCCACGCTGTTCTATATCTTCTTCTTTCTGTCTAGACATGAGTTTGACTCTGAACAGATCCCAGACCTGACCAGAGATGTCTTCAGACAGGATATCCACTCAGTTGGCTCGCTCTGCAAGCTGTACTTCAGGGAGCTGCCCAACCCTCTGCTCACCTACCAGCTCTACGACAGATTCTCGGTAAGCACCGGAGTGGTAGAGCTGCAGCACACTGTTGGTATGGGAGCTGGCACAGCATCAGAGTTAAGTACTGTGAGGAGAAAAACCGGGAGGGGAGAATTTTCCAGCAACTCGGTGATAACAAAAGAACAGAAGAAACTATTTCAAAATTTCAACTCATTCAAAAGTGCTGCTCAAAATGGGGTCATTGCAACACACTGAGCTTTCTAGGAACAGCAGGGGGCGCGTAGCTAAAACCGAATGGCAGATTAAGTGAGCTGAATCACTGCCTGCTCTGAATATAAAAGGGAAAAGGGAGAGTGGGGACGTTGAGACAGCTCCCTCCGCTGTGATTATCGGCCTCGCAGTGATGTCCGCTTTATCCTCTGTCTCTTCACAGGAGGCCGTGTCTGCAGCCACTGATGAGGAGAGGCTGGTCAAAATACACAATGTCATCCAGCAGCTGCCTCCTCCACATTACAGGTCAGGTTTAAAGCGCGCTGCTGCACCCTGCTGGCATGAAGGGGACATTGTTTTTTTTTCCCCAGCAGGATGCAGTCTGACACAGACAAACACACAAACGGTTTAGGAACAACTGAAACAAAAAATGAAAAACAGCACAAGGTGTTGACCTGGCCTTCAAATTCACTAGATCCCAAACTGATCAAGTATCTGTGGGATGCACTGGAATACAGAGGCCCCTCCCCTCAACCCATAGCAGCCAAAGGCCCCCACTAACAACATTCTGTTGCCAGGCACCACAGGACACCCTCAGAAGGCCCATGTCCAATCTCTGAGTCACCTTTGTGCCTCCAAAACAGTTGTGACTCATACGGGCACAAAGGAGATCTACACAATATTGGGAAGGTGGTCATAATGTTACGTCTGATTGGTGTAAGCCTCATCTATGACCCATAATTTTACTCTCCATAAGAAAAATATTTGAAAATGAGTGGGAGATGTTAAATATTTGTTTTGTTCTTTGTCTACAGGACTCTGGAGTTCCTCATGAGACACCTCTCCCACCTTGCCACCTTCAGCCCCATCACTAACATGCACACTAAAAACCTAGCTATCGTCTGGGCGCCCAACCTCCTCAGGTGACTGTCTCCGCCGTGGCACCATCTCCGTTTCCTTCCAGTGTTTCTGTCACAGCGAACTGGGGCACGTCTCAGTGGCCCAAAGTTGTGAAATAGGTTGTGAAGTTCTGTGGCTGCGTTTCAGGTCCAGACAGATCGAGTCGGCCTGCTTTAGCGGCACGGCGGCGTTCATGGAAGTGCGCATCCAGTCGGTGGTGGTGGAGTTCATCCTCAACAACACAGAGACGCTCTTCAGCGCGAAGCTCAACGCCATCATAAGAGAAAGCACTGGTACGATGTCTTTGCGTAAGGATTAGAAGAAATATTAGAAAATGGAGAAATTATATGCATCTCTAACATATCTGACAACTTTAGGTAACAGCACCTTATCCAGACCCAAGTCCTTGATGGTCTGCTCCCCGTCCACTAAGCTGCTGTCTTTGGAGGAGGCCCAGGCTCGCACTCAGGCGCAGCTGGGCTCTCCAGCTACCACCCCCTGCCTCACCCACAGTGACTACATCGAGGTCGGGGAGGGACCTGAAGCTCTCCTTGGGAAGTTCCACACAGTCATCGAGCTCCCAATGGAGAGGTAGATTTATCTATCTTTGTTATTATATGAATTCTATAGAGATGTGTTTGTGACATGCTGCACTCTTGCCTCCTTTTTCCGTGTTATATTCTTGACAATTTTAATTCTTTAGAGTTTGGGAAACTTGTATTTTCCCTATTCTCTGAACTGTGTACGCTAAATTATTAAATTAGAATAAAAATAGTCAATAGCTTCAGCCCCAATGTCTTATTCTTGTCCTTTCTTCTTGTGTGGCAACAAGTGCAAGAGTTGAAGATGATTTGTTTCTGTGTCACAGCTGCAAGCGACCTCCTGCTAAGGCTAAGAAGTCTCCAGTTGGGAACTGGCTCTCCTTTTTCCACCTGGGCAAGTCCCATTCTGTGTCCAAACGTAAACTGAAGCGACACCCCAGTGAGCCAAACGAGATAAAGAGCATCGCACTGCCAGGTCAGCTCACCCTGCTGCTTGTTACACAGCCAGAACGCAGCTTCTGTTTTTTACTATTTTTCAAAGCCTCATTTTTTATTTTTTTTTCCCCATTTGAATGTGTCAGCTTCTTTTGCTAATCTTCACAGTTGGATGTGTTGTCGCTTCAGAGGTGGTGATTCATATATTAACAAAAAATCATTTGCAGGTGGAAGAGGAGATAGCGGCACACTGCGCTCCACCAAAAGTGAAGAATCTCTCACGTCTTTGCACAACTTAGAAGGTAATTATTCATTGAAACTGTACATGTTACACAAGCGCCCAGTGGTTTATCTTATTTGTGTATTTGTGACAACTAAATGTAATTTTTTTTTCCATCTCAGGGGAACCTCCAAGTTACCGTCCCCTCAGGCCTCGTTCAACTAGTGAGGCCATTTCTGTCCTCAGTCGAGACGACCTGCACAACACCAGAAGTAAAGAAGACCGCAGATCTCGCCCACTGAGTGAAAGTCATAATGGTGCTGATCGTGTCCGAACTGCCGCATGCATTTCCCCTCCGCACCAGGAGGATGATCTCGACCTTTTCCCGCCGGCTGCAGGCATGTCTACCTTGGACTTTGACCCCATGTCTTTTCAGTGCAGCCCAGCCTCAGCCACCCCTGGTCCGCAACACAGCAAAGATGGAAATAAATGGAGGAAGAGTGTTGGGTGCTCAAGTGAATCAGAGCCCATCTCCTCCCCAAACAACAACAACAACGTCAGCCGCTCGCAGTCTCCAGATATTAGCCCGGTTCTCGGTAAAAATGCGAGCAAGGTTACCTCCAAGCAGCTCTCTCCCAAACTCAGGAAGAAATCCTTTAAGACGCAAGCAGATGTCCAGTCTGCATCCGCCTCTATTCGACCTCTACACCCTTCCTCCCCCCTAGTGGATAAATGTTCAGCTCCAGTGACAGATGGAAAAGAGCCCAGAGCGTCTTATCAACACTGCAGCCCACTCAGCACAGCGAGCCAGGCATCAGCCATGACAGACCTCAGCCAATCTGCACAGAACCTCCCTGATCCAGGTCAGTGCCACTCCTCTTTAACATCATGCAATATTTATTCCATAGTTAGAGACTATTTAAATAATAATGCATTCTCTAATTTCTTATGAAAGCTTTTGTGTCTTGTCCCATCATGTCTTGCCATAGCTTTGTTTGTCTTGTCATACTGTAGCGTTGTTTGTCTTATCCCTCCCCAGGAACAGATAGACTTATGAGTTCAGTGTCTGTTCTCCCTCCTCACCCTCCCTTGACGAGTGCTGCACGCAAGTTGGCCTTGGCTCTCGCCGAATCTGCCCAGAAGGCCAGCAGTGGCTCCCAAAGAAGAAGTAACGCCCCATTGCCGTCTCACGCACAGGACAGGCTACCAAGGCCCTCTGTCCTCGATCTCAAGATGTATCCTCAGGAGTACTGCGGCCCTCACGGCTCCTCTGTTTCTCAGTGGCAGACATCAGCACACAGCCCTGTGGAGACTCACCGCTGCCCTCATCCTGTCCATTTCCCACCTTCACACCTCTGCTCAGAGCCGCTGCCGGTCGCCGACGGACAGGAAAGCATGTGCAATTTCACTCCAAATGTCAGCCCGCTCGGGTCAGGAAGCTTGGATGAAGGCAGTGCAGAGAGGAGGGACCGCAGAGACGAAAAGGAGCTCAGAGATGTCACACAAGCAGAGCACACCTATCACAGTGTTGGGGTTTCAACACCCACTCCGCCTGTCGGCTCGGCTCAGAGCCCGACAACTTCTCCTGTATATGTCAACACCGACTCTATCAATGTTTTTAATTTCCGCGCTGTTCTGGCAGAGACCTCCATGCCTGCCTCCGTTGAGGAGGTCTTTCCTCGTCCATTACAGCCTTCCTCAAGCCGTCACTACAGCCCGGAGGAAGAGAGACCTCTGGGCATTTTTGAGGATGTCTATAGTAATTATCATCATCATCATCACCGGCCGATTCAAGCAGGACGAATGCCTGCGCCTCACTGCCCCAGGCCTGATGCTCTGCCACGTCACCTTTCTGGGCCAAAAGGCTTGTACAGACAGTCCTCTGAAAGCCGCTACAGCACTTTAGGTTTAAGGCAGCCGTTGTCACCTCAGTACAGACGTTACCGGAGAGATGAGCACCTTATCAGTGGTTGCCAGAGGCAACAAGGCCAATGGCAGAGGTCAGAAGACAGAGGAGCCGGGCACCCTGCCATCCGGAGGGCTCGCTCCTTTCATGCCCCTCAGATTAGTCACTACGAGCTGGCAGAGACAGAAGTCCTGCCCCCTGACACCATGTTTTATGTTGAGGAAGCACCCTATCAGAGGCTGATTCAGACTGGACTTTATCCTGTTCGGCCACAGAACACACAAGCTGACTACCGTTACAACCCCTATTCAGACGTGAACCCAGCAGATGCCTCACATTACTATGCTGAGCCCGGCCAGCAAAGCGGTATCCGACACAGTCAGTCTTACACGATGCGTTCCACAAGAGAAGGTGGACAATCAGATTACTACAACTACTCTCCTCACCGGGTCCCTCCTGTGAACAGAGAGCTTTACATAGAAAGCAGGGACACTGTTGTTTATGAGGCTAGAGATGCAGAAGTTTTCGAAAGAGTCATATACCAACCAGTCAATCAGGAGAGCAAATCCAGACATAAAAACCCATATCCAGCTGCATCTCCCAGTGAGAGTCCCAACTCACCAGCTGACACGAGAAACAGAGACATAATTCACACAAGAAGCAAGTCAGACCCTGGAAATGCCTGCCTCCTCTCCACCAACAGGATGGAAAGCCAAAATGTTGTGGTTATATCGCCAACCTCTCCTAAGTCCCAACAACTAGACCGTGAGGTTAGCAGGCAGCAGCGTGGTCACCGCTCTGACTCGGGACAATCCAGGCGGATTCAGATCAAAGACAGCTCCATGCAGCAGCCACCACTTCGCAAAGTACCCTCACTTCCAGAAAGAGCCTGTCTTAACCTCAAGAACATCGAGCACAATGACAGAAGCCACACACGAGGTCATGACCAGAATCGATTAATGATGACCAACGCTGTCAACAGCTACTCCGGCAATGTGAAACCCAGTATCCTCAGGAGACCAGGACGGTCGCAGAGCACCAGAGAAAATCGTCACTACTATCATTACCACGCCAAATCCCCTCTGGATCCTGAACATCTGGGATCATTTTCCACTCAGCCCAACAGAAGGACTCAGAGCACTAAAGTCAGGCCCACACAATATGACCACATGGAGGGGTATTACGCAGCCCCCAAACCTAAACCCACAAGATCCGGTAAAGCCACGGCCGGATATTTGCCCGGCCAGGGCTGCATGTCTCCCCGCGGGCAAAGACTGCTGTCCAATGCTCTGGGTCACGAGGCTTTTTATCATGCTGCACTGAGATCAGAGGCCGGGGTGTACGAGTGATTCTGACCGCTGACTTTTATCTGATTCCACGTCGGGGCCAAAGGAGAACAGCACTTTATCCTCAGCCAGACCAACAGACTGTTGCGTTGAAAGCGTGTTTGTTTTAACCTTCAGGAGCTGCTAAAAAATGTGTGAAGCGAGGCTGCTGCTGGGGATCAAACTGTCGGCATCACTGGTAGATTCATCTTTTGCAATGGCTTCTGGGGAAGCTCAAAGGGAAGGAAAGGAACGATGTGCAGATATTGTCTTAAATTCAAAGTTCTGAAACTAACGGTGAGAGGTACGTTTGAGAAAAAAAGATGGCCGACATGTTTTATTTAATGTCTAAACGGCATGACAAGGGATGACAAGGTAAATTAACATTTTATTAATATGATTTTTAAGTGTAGGAATGTGTATAAAATAACATTCATTTTAAATGTATTATATTTGTATAAATAACACACAGCTAACATGTGGCCAATGTACTGTACATTTTGTTTTCTATTCTGGTCTGCTCAGACTTCAACAAGCACTTTTGAGGATAACTGTGTATGAAACACATTGTCTTAACGTGGTGTACATGAAGCCTCTCAATATATATTTTTTCCTGTAAGAAACGGCTTGCTCTGAATCATTGTTTAATGCGAAATCAGCACTTTTTTTGGAGGAGGTGGGGGATGAAACGTAACGTAACCTCATGGTTTCTAACTTTTCACATTTTTCTTTATCACACGTTGTATAATGCAAAGTTAAAATAACAAAGTGTGCTATGATTTCTGTTAAGGTCAAAGCTGCCATGGCGAAATAATGCTAAATGCAAATCGGCTCATTCTCACTTAGGTGATAAAGTGTATTTTGTATGGCATTGTGGTTTTTTTGTCACAAAAATGAAATTTTTCTTTCCTCTTTATAGGGAACTTTTAACAATGTGGTGTTTTACATGAATTATGATGTTGATTGCATTAAAGATCCTGACATGTAGATGATGCTATTCTGTTAAGACATGTTAAATGCGTTATTTTAGTGAGAGTCAAAAAATAAAGTTATATTATCAATGATATTGAGTTTGTGCAACTCTTGTGTCATGAGTACATTTTCAGAGACCTTTATAAGCATTATCATACCGTAAAAGAGCACTCTATTAAATGTACTACTCTATTTAGTATGGCAGCTGAGTAACATTGCCTCAGTGGTGGGGAACAGTTAAAAAAAATTATATAATGCAGCAGACTCTGAAACATTACCCTCTTTCTGTCCATACCATACACTGTATAATAGGTCATCCTCTTGTTTAGCTAAACCTCGCGCCTACATTGCCCACAATGCAATTCGATCGCCCAACGTTTAAATCGAAGCTAAAATGGATTAGTTTTAAATAGGACTAATTCGGTTTGAGTTTGGGGTAAATTAATTGGTCTTTTAAAAAAAATGACATCTCCATCGACTCGAGCAGAAAACGAGGAAGAATTTAACAGTTCATTTCCAAACGTTACTTGCGATGCGGCTGCATTCTCGCGAGATTATGGTCTGCGTAATACGGCACCTGCAGCGTCAGGTTAACAGGTGCCTGTGGAACTGCAAATTGTATATTTCTTAAAACTCGCCCCTAAATCTTATCTTAAAACCACAAAACGGCCACGTTTCATCCATTTTGTCAGTTTGTGGTGCATGGAAACTGGTCGTATGTGGTGGCTAACTTTTGTTACGCTTAGTCTTACTTTTTGTGAATTTGTCCAAATTCCAGTTGGCTAGTTTAAGTTTCAAGTTTCAAAACGTCAATGTTTTAAACCCGTCTCAAGTAATTTTGTGAAGCCGACCACAACCATACACCTGCTACTTGGCGTCGTGCTAGCTGCGGCCAACGCAGCCTCCAGCAGTGATGAGGAACCGTTCTCCAGGAGAGGGGCGCAGGTCTACTGAGGTTTGGTAAGCTATGTTTTTTAGACTTTTAAACTAAGGCAGTCTCCAGTTACATGTAAATCGACTTTTGGTGTTGATTTCCAATTAAATTTCAGCAATTACCTGCAACCCCCTGGGATGAAAAGATATCTGGGCAGCCATCTTTGTTTTGATTTGGAAACTTCACATGCCATATGCCACATATTTTGTATGCCAAGTAATGCATGAACAGAATAGATACCCAAATTGTGTATTATTGTTGAAAGCAGCTGCACTGCCATGATGGAGAGATATTATATCTCATGATTAATGAGATGTACAGATAAGTAATGCACTTATCTGAATATATATTTTTTTATATATCTGATTACATTTGAAGTCGTCAAATGTGAGTCTTTCCATGTTACTAAACTGCATTTAGAGAAAAACAGTGCATGTTTGCACTAAAAGAAGAGTGTCACTGTGGCCAAGATTTGATAAAACATGGTTATTTTTCTTGACCGTGTTGATCTATCAGTACACAGTAGGAGATTTTGAATTGGATCAAAAGTATGTGTGATTCAGCAGATTAAGTACTTTTTCATTCATTTTGAAAAGGATTCCAGAAAGGCTTTTAAAACAATGGCTCAATTTTGAACCATCCGTCTTCTAAAACGGTCTGATTCTAACTCATTCAATCTCTGAAGAAGTAAAGCTATATGTGGTTTTACGTAAACGTATCAACATAATTTAAATAAATGTATATCTTTCCTTTCTTCTGTATCCTGTTAATGGTCTTCTGATTTGACCTTCAGTCTAGGAACCGCTATCTTAGTGTACTATCTAGGCGTTTCAATGGGGCGTCTGCTCCTCACCAGGTGGCACTGTAGCACTGCCGAAATGCCAACAGCCTCCACTGCATTCGAGAGAGATCACAGACATCAGATTTGCTTCTCAGACATCTCATATCTGTTCAGAAACACTGCAGAAGGATCCTGTCCGTTTTATTGTTTGTGTTGCCTTTAAATTTAATTGGTTGAGGTTGTTATAAAAGCCGCCTGGATTTGGTGTAGAAAAGTGTAAATAGCTAATTTATTGAGCTTATAGTTGGCTATAGTAGTGACCTCGACTGAAGAGGGCTTGATTCTATACCTCATCTACCGTAAGCTTGTCGCCATAAAAATCCCATTCACTCATGGTTTAAAGAGTGTTGAGTGGCTGGAGGATAATCAGAAGGAATCGGCCAAGGCTGTCCGATGTGCTTGGGGAATTGTTGCTTTGTTAGAAATTATTANGTGTCCCCCCCCCCCAGATCAAAACAGCCTCCCATTCACAGCTGACTGAAAGGCTTGGTCTGTGGCAAAAACCATTAAGAGAGCCTGTGGACTCAAAGCAATGTCTCCTGGCAGCTCTGCATTGCTCCTGGAGCAGTGAGCCATTGTTTATTCATCGGCACATTGGCATTCAAAGTGCATCCTCACTGTTCTCTCTCATAACCAACAAGTTGCAATTTTTATGCATGTGAAGGTTGAAGGCAAATTATTTATGGGAGACTGGACCTGAGGAAAGCGAACGGCCTCTAGCAAAATGGTTTACGTTGAGAGCAATCCTTTTCTATAGGCTATTGAATTCGCTGGATCACAGCAAGATATGCATGTATTATTCAGCTTTTCGGAGAAAGAAATGTTACCCCGCTAGACAGTCATCTGCTTTTTTGGACACTGTGATGCATCTGAGACATGCTACCTTTCAGGATCAGGTTAAAGTCTTATTTTTCAGCGGGGGGCAAATAAAATGAGTGGAAAAAGGGGTCCTCTCCGGTGACCCTCCATCTAGGTTTCCACCTCCCCTCGCTGCAGTGAAGGCTTTAAATGGAGAAGCGTCTGAGGAGAAATTGCAGGAGCATGTCTTGATGTCTCTGAATTGGAAGAAATGTAGAGCAAGTTGAGGTTCAGCTGCGAAGGGAAGGAACTTTCACCTGTGCGAGAGATTATTCAAGAACATCTGTTGTCGTCCAGATGCAGAGATGGGATGTGTGAGGCATGTGGTGCCAAACACCAGCAGGTGCAAGGTGAAAGGACTGCCACCTTTCCAGGAGCAGTTGATTTGCAGCATAATAGTTTCTCTACACACTTGTGATGACTCTTCAAATTTGAACAAAATTGTGTGTTATAGACTCTTTATATTCTGGAGGAACAATTTAAAATCCTTAATGGCTCTGACAGGGACTGCAGTCTGCAGATCTATTACTAATACAGCACATGGCTGTGTTACTCTGGTTCACGGCACTCTAGCGGCTCCATAAAGAACGATTTTTGGTAGTTCATTGCGGTGTAATGTTCCATTACAAAACATTATTGGAACTTTATGAATGTACACTTCCTCGTTGTTTCTTTGATGCATCTTGACGGTGAAGTGCAGAGCATGTTTAAATAGTAAAATGGTGCAGTGGAAGCCTCTGCTTCTAAAAAAAACTCCTTTAAAACGACATGAATCCTGCTGGGGCTTGTTTGGAAATTCATCTCTAGTCTAAAAATGGGCTGTTTTTTTTTTTCTTCTTCCTCTTGTGAATATGTATAAAGACATATTGTCTATTAAAATGCTGCCACTGTATATAGATAGCAACGTGTGTGATGGCCTGAAATTGTGCCTTAAAATAGATGATTCGGTGAGCACAAAAAGCAGTACGGTGGCTTATTACAAGCTAAAACATCCATTTCTGGTGTGTTCCCTTGTTCAC
Source organism: Chelon auratus (assembly GCA_030220025.1). Lineage (NCBI taxonomy): Eukaryota > Metazoa > Chordata > Actinopteri > Mugiliformes > Mugilidae > Chelon > Chelon auratus. The sequence goes on from JASGAT010398129.1 coordinate 14,503, forward strand.
GCGACACAGGAAAAGTCTGAGCCGCACTCTGCCATTCCCGGCTCAATGCCACATTGTCCTCTGTGGTGACAGATCGGAGATGAGCTTCACAAGAGCTTCGCAAGAAGATGGCAGTTTCTACTTTTAGGCACGTTCCTGTTATCTTTTCAGCATCTTGTTGATTATATAGTTATGAGAAGCAGCAGCCTTCTGCGCCGCAATCACCAGTGTATTTCATATTTTGTATACTTGTTTGTGACACGTAGTGTGGAGCCACTGATAAGAGAAAGTTCTTAGAAATCATCTGTGTCTCACTTAATTACTTAGTTAACATGACAATGGAGGCTCATTTAATTAAAGCAACCAAGACAACCTTGTTAGTACTTCAGATAACCAATTAGGCCTTGGGTATGGGCAGAAATATATATTTTATTCAAGTGTATCCATGGTTTTGGAAAAAGAAAATCAGTTGCTTTTTAGGGGGTGCAGTGGCGGCAGGGTGGAGGAGAACAGGGACACAATGCTTAGTGATTGAATAAGTGATTAGACCTCAGGTTTACACAAAGGCTCCTCACTTGCAGTAATGGCTGCCTATTAGGGCTTAGTTCTCTAATTTGACATTCACATGCATATCAAAGTGACTAAGCAACTAGAAGACCGTGTGCTGGCCCATACAATGCAAGGCTCAGTTTGTGTTGCAAATAATGCTCTTGACCTTTAACTGATGAATAATAGCCTGGGAAACAGAATGTAATTATCCAAAGCATTGTGGTTGGTTCAAAAGGTAACCACCAGTTGAGTAAGCTTTAGCCATGTGAATCCATTTTGGGCATTTATTTGTAAATGATACATCTGTTATTTTTGGGGCATGGCTCTACAGTGCTGCGTGCAGTTCAGTGATTTTGAAATTTGCAAAAATTTAAAATCATGAGGCATTACTAATGAGGAAAAGGGAACAAAAAAGAAGCAGCGGAGAGTGGATTTTTTTTTTTATCCATCAGAAATATTAAAAAAAAAAAAAAATCTTTATTTAAAGCCCCTATTTGGATCGCTGAGTGTTCAGTGTAACGATCAGATGAAAGACCAGAGAAACAAGCTCACCCTTGTTTGCATGGTTACTAATGTTGCGCCGCTACTGCAGGTGGACGTACTAGACACAAAGCATCACAAAGACACAGTAGGGTAATTATACGTTGAGTAGAAAAAACGTACAACTGTGCACAAAAAGTTATATATTACACCAATGCGCTCATTTAGCACCAGAACAGGGAGCCTGTCTCGCTTCAGGCTTCTGTAATTTCACAAGTATTTAATTCATGCATTTAAGGCCTGAATTAAATTTCTACATTATGAAACAAAGCATGCAAGGATATAATTTATCTTTCTGACATGCCCTTTTTAAATTGTACCAAATCAAATACGCTTCAGGGTGGAGG
>JASGAT010398130.1:0-21238 GCA_030220025.1 Chelon auratus
CCCATAACAGAGGAAAAGTGTCAGATATGAGGGGAAAAAATGTGTGAGTGCCCGGAAAGTAGTGACGTGACAAATCTACATTAACTGTAAGTTATATAAAAAACGCATTTGGTGGTGTATACTAGATTACAGTTATTACGATTTGCAGTACAAATAGACAATAAACACCTTTCTGCTCAATTTGATTTGTATATTTCTAGTATAACAGTAATGGACTTTAGGTGTATAGAGTGAGTGTAATTGAGGATAAAATTACATGGCAGTGAGATCTTCTAAAGTAAACAAGAAAAAGTGTTTGATTACCATTAATCTCTGCTAATGATCAGGAGATTTCCAGGAACTTTTGAGAAGACAGGGAATAAAATTAATTTTTTTACAGGCTTCCAATAGTGATACAACTAATGGAGCACTCAGGCCCTCTGGTGGGCGATGTATGTTAGAGCAGCGGTTCCCAAACTCCTTGCAGCCCTCCCTACACAAATAACCAAATAATAAAGTGATTAACTGAATCATTTTCCTTTTCTTTTGTACAGGTTGCATGTACATACAAATATTTGTGTGGATACATGGATTGGCATGTATGGGTGAATATTACCAGGTTTGTCACTGACCAACTGATGCTAAACTGAACCAATATCGTCTCTCCACCAGTTCCTATTAACATGAAGTTCATTAATCTTAAATACATGTCGACAAGGTAAGTGTTTGCAGCCCTGATCTCTTCAGGACTGGAAATGATGTCACAACTTGGAAAGGCACATCTGAAGATCTTACTGAACAGGAAGGAACAAGTAACCAATCACTTAAGTTGAAGTGTTGAAATGTTGAAATGAAGCTTTAAGATGTGACATTTTAATAGATCAAGTTATTGATAGCAACACTTAATCCAGCGCGGTCACAAACACACTGGACTAAATGTGTCTCTCCACAAATACGACGTTCTCTCCGAGTCCACTGCCCTTCAATGAAACCAAACCTAAGGCAACATTTGAGATAGTGCCTTACTCTCTCGTATGATAATAATCAGTCATCAGCGCTTTTCAAGTTTTATGTGTTTTATTCATAAAATAAGAATAAAAGCTGCGATGACCTGGTACCACAGGTCACAGAGTTGCGGCCAACTAGTTCTGAGTGAGGACCAAAACATGTGTTTTTAGTTGTGTACAGAGACCTTTGATCATCCGTTAAGTTTGTTGATCATGATTTTATTCAGCAGAAGACAAAGCTTCACTCTGTGGTCTTGTCCGCCCCCACTCAGGGAGGTGCGGACCCCGAGTTGGGAGCCAAGGTGAGGGCATACGAGTCAATGCAAACAAATCCGGCCAGTTGTGCAAACAGAGAAATAATCATGTTGCATTAGATCAGATGAGAAAATCAGTTTACAAGACAGGGATAAAAGACAGCTGATCTGCATCAGAGTTCACTTGCAAATAATAAAACAGAGAACTGATCACGTCTGTTTAAAAAGGTTATTTACACAAAACAAGTCTATTCACATTATGAAACACGGACTAAAAAGTGCCACGGCGTGTGTTTGGAGATATGAGCTCACTGTCTAAACACTGGGATGATGAAAAGACTGAACTACCACGTGTTGAGTCGCTAATTAAAGTGTGTCCACTTGATCTATTGTCAGAGAAAACTGGTAAATAAAACATTTACAAAAAAGTAAAAAAACTGTCACATCTGCATACTTGCTGGTCAGATTTACAAAATGACACACAGCATTTCACTTTTCCTTAAACAACATACAAGAAGCAGATGAATGAAAGATTTCAGAGTACTCAATACCAGTCATTTTTACTTCTGTCTCTTTTGATATGTACAAGATAGTTTTTGTTCAACCAGGAGAAAATTTATTCTAATCGATCAAATCCCTTTTGCCAAAAACACACACGGACCAATGGGCCCCAATCATGTCTCCTGCATTGGTTATTGCGTAACAGTGATCGTCTTGATCATTATAAAACAAAACCATTCAAATCAACCAATGTCCAACATGAACTGTAAACTCTTCAGCGAGTGTGGCACGCAGCGGAGCTAGCTGTCCTTGGTGAACTCCGGCGCCTCCAGCACCATGCTGACTTCCAGCCTGCCCGGCAACTCCAGGGCCAGGGCAGGGTGGCACGGGTGGGTGAAGCGCTGCCTGAAGGTACCTAACAACTGCCCGCTTTGAGTGTTGTAGAAAGATAAAAGCCCGAGCTGGTAATCCAAGAGAGTACCCACTCGCTCAGGCATCTCGATCACAAACACGCTGGACTGAATGTCATTGTGGAGTAACTGGAATCTGCAACTGGAATAATGAAGAGAGCAAATGTGGAAGTTTGAAACCAAAACAGGAGGAGAGGAGCTATCTTAGAAAGTGGGACAAATGCTCTACACATACCCTGACGGTGTGGGAACACACTGCAAACACCATGACAGGCTGTTTTCTCCCAGTGAGCTGTTTCTATTGGCTGCGCTGTACACCACTCCGAGCCTGTAGGCTGTACTTCCTGAAACAACGGTCTCCCAGTAGTAGCGACCTCCTGCTGGCAGCAACTCACCCAGGATGGAAGGACAACTAAAATAACACACACACACACACTTTCTGCTTTAAAATGTCTTCCTAGCAAGCTCCGATGGAGGTGTTTCTGGGTTAAACTCACCGTTTGTCTGCGGGTGAGGTGGTGTCGTGTGCATGCTGGGAATAGTGCAGGGTGGTGCGGTCCTCTGACAGCTCCAGAGCAGGGTGAGCTGACCCTTTCAACAGGTGGAACCTCGTCCCTGAAAACAGAAAGAATACGGTAATGTGTGTCTAATGTAAGATTAATGTTTTTTGGGTTTTTTTTGTTTTACCTTTTGTGGAAATGAGCGCAGCCTCGCTCTGTTCACTGGAACCGGCCTCGTTCACAGCTTTGATGTAAAACAGGTAATTCTCGTTGGGCTGCAGGAGAACCCTCTGCTCACAGATTTTGATTCCTGAGATGGATCTAGGAGTGTGTCACACACACGCACATGAATTACAGAAATAAGCATTTGCACACTAAAATATGTAAGAGAGTAGTCTGGCTAGCTTAAAGTAGTTTAATATCAAGGCTGTGCTGGTCACTATCAGGCTGTTAAATCTATCTGACTTACGACAAACACCCACCTGAGCCCCTCTCCCTCCAGTTCATACTGGCGACAGTACTCCAAAGTGTAACTCAGCTCTGGAGTCTGTTTTGCTGAGCTCCACCTCAGCGTGGCCGAATCCCACATGACCGTGCACCGCTCTGTGTCGATCACCGGGACTGACGGAGCTGTCAGAAAGACAACAATACAGTCAAGTGCCAGTCAAAGAAACAATGTCTAAACTACCACCAGCATGCCAGGAAAAAACACAAATGATGCTTTCAGGTTTATCGGATGCATTTGTTTGGAGAGTGTGGACTGACCAGTTCTGAAGACGAGTCTCTCACTGGGCAGAGAGCAGCCTGTATAGTTGACAGCCATCACCCACACCTTGTAGACCTTGTCAGGCTCCAGCTCCTCCAAGACGCAATAACTCTCCTTCACTGTCACGCGGTACTCCTCTGACACAGCTGTGGAGAACCGACACACACCTTAGATGTAATACTACAAACCAAAATCTCAAACCATATAAAGGTACACCATATAAACATGACCTGCTCATTAGAAGATAATAAATCCATACAAGCTGGTAATAAATTGACTATTGAACAAATATTGCAAATTTCAAGTGAAATGATTGATTGACAATGATTATAAACCAGATCACAGGAGCACGAAGATGTTAGTGAGAATAGTAGAGCCAACACAGGTGAGTTAGCTGCTGTAATGATTGAATATAAGAGGCATCATAGGCAGGTAGGAGAATGGTGGATTCAGGCAGGAGTGGATAACTGTAGGACTGCTGTTAGGACTGGCCAGACTGATGAGACCAGGACAACAAATAAGTAGCATGCAGCTCTGCAGGTCAAAAGCACACAACTCCAGACCCGAAACGCTCGCAAGAAGATGGGTGAGGAGGGGAGGGCGGGGACAGAGACAGAGAGGGACACACACAGCCAATAACATGCTAAACAGTAGTAGTAGCGCACAATGCATGAGTCGGAAGAGAGAAGAAACTGAATAAGAAGTCCTGGGAAGTCCTCCAGCAGCCTGGAACTATTCATTGTTTCATATTGTACTTTGATTTAGCCATTTTAAGCCCTCATTCGCCTCACAGACCTTTTTACCTTTAACATGCACAATAAAGGAAATGCAAATCCACCAAAAACATAATCTGTACGTCTGACAATAAAGATGATAATAACAAATCATTGGGCACTAAAATGTTTCCATCTATGCATCATCCTGAAGATATGTACCTCCTTGTGGGTCCTCCATGCAGTAGACCTGGAAGCAGTCTATGATATCCCCAGGGTTGACTTTCCAGTAAACGGTGACACTGGTGCTGGTGGCCGAGCCTGGCTCCTGGGGCTGCAGGGTGGGGCTCTGAGGCACTGAGGCACACATCAGCAGGATTTGTAACTGCCACATATATGCACATGACGCTCAAACACGCTCTGCGTTCACAGCAGGCCTACCTGGGATTCCCTTGCGCTGTGCCGTGTTTGAGCTGGAAGTATTGGCCTTGGCGTAGTCCTCAAACACCAGCAGTGACTTGGGACCCAGCTCCAGCGACAGGGCTGAGTCCAGAGCTGCTTTGAGTCTGATCATGCAACCACAACATTTAACTATCAGACGTAACCACGACACATGTCAAAGCTTTTCTTTGCTGTAAGCTGAGCTACCCCCAAACATTTAGCACACCAGCACACGCCATAGTTTTATGAATAGTTCTGCAGGCCAAGCGGCATGCTGCACTGGTTATCGCAATAGGTTATTATTTGGTTGTTAGGAGGTCACACTCATCTCACCGACACATTACCTTTCATGAATATCTTCAGGTGACTAGTGGGAGAGCAGATTGAAGAGGGACTTATCAGAAATTTGACAACAATTTGTCATCCATCACCGGCCAAACATGATACCACTAATCAACGCATCTTGGAGGCTTTGGGACTCACGCATGCATCAGTTTCGGCCTCTCTGGCCGTAGTCTCCAGAGTGGCCTTGGCAGAGTCGATGTTCTCCTGGAAGGAGACAATCTGGTCATAGAGCCGCTCCAGCTTGGCCTTCTTCTCCTCCTCCATGCTGACGGACATGTTATTGTACTGCTCCATCACCAGGGCCATCATCTCCTCATTCTGAGCCTGCATCGCTGCCTCGGTCTCCACACACTGCTCCTGAGAGGACAGAGACACGACTGGTTTGAGAAAAGTGACGCCCTGCTGTAAAGTCATGGTCCACTGAGTGTTGATAGTGTAACTGAATGGAAGTAAAGTCTGCTTTACCTCTACAGAGTTGTAGGCCAGCTCCAGCTCTGACACCAAGTCCTCAATGTTCTCTGATCTCTCCTGAAGCTCTGAGATCCAGTTGCTCAGCATCTCCTGTTTATAGGTAAAATATCATTTGCATATCCTACATGCAGTTTCCGACAAATAAAAGATCATCATTGCAGCTTTGCAGCTACACCAAACCCAACCTCACATTTAGTTACAATCAGAAGGGAAAGCTGATGCAGATCTGTCACAGCAGTTGTTTTTTGTCTCTCACCAGTCACAGATCACTTCAGCATATGACATTTTATCTAACTAATCAAAAAAGAATACAACAGAGGTTTCCTGTCCTGATGGTCAAAATAACTGTAGAAATGTTGCCTGCTGCAGCTTTAAGGGCAACTGTCATCAAGGACATTACATGACGAAGAGCAGTGGCAATCCCCTGCCACCCGGAGCTCACATTTAACTGGGTCAAGCTGTGGTCATTGATCGCAGCTCTGAGAACCGACCTCCCGTCTAAGAGTCAGAACAGGTGTGTGCATGTGTGAGGGAGAATATGTGAAAGCGTACTTGCACACATCCCTGTGCTAAATGCGGAAAGACAGACGCCGACTACAGCCAAGTTCAAACTGAGATTAGGTGAGATTAAATGTTTGGATAAGCAAATGACGACCTTTTTACAACTGAAAACCTTTCTAAATGTCTGAGGAGTGTAGAAACATATGTCTCCTTGACATATTTACAAGCTACAAGGAAGTTTTGGTTGGATAATGTGGTGGTGACCAGACCATCCAGTTTGGAGAAAAGTCACGTCCACAGTCAATTTCCAAAGTGTCACCTTGTTTTTTTCCCCATTCTTATTTCTCACTCCACAATATTATAAGATATTTATATATTATGAACACTTGTTTGTCCCAGTGATACCATAGAAAATTAGGTCTTACCTCCTAGATACACTGCCTGGCCAATAAAAAAGTCTTCACCTGAATTTAACTAAGCAAATAGGTACGAGCCTCCTACTGGATAATTACTGCATGGGTGATTATCTTTCAGCTGGCAACAAGTTATTTAACCTCAACTGATGCAATGAGTAGCTTCTCATTGCCACGATTCATGGGTCTCAAACTGTGAAAGAGTGGTTTAGGGAACATGAGACATAATTTTCACACATGGATTGACCACCACAGAGTTCAGACCTTAACCCCACTGAGAATCTTTGGGATGTGCTGGAGAAGGCTTTGTGCAGTGGTCAGACTCCGAATGTGTGCTGTAATCAAAGCTAACGAAATATTAGAGTGTGTGACCTTTTTTTTTTTTGGTGTCGACTTTTTTTTGGCCAGACAGTGTAGAATCGGGGTCGGGTGGATAACTTAAAATCAGGCAGTCTGCATTTTTATGAAACAGTCTAACTTGCATTACACAAATGTAAGAGCAAATCTTAGCCTGGTTCAACACTGGAGACTAATCTAAAATGTCTTTTAGAAATTGGCGCCAGGTGTGAAGACGTGCGTAGGGGCTTTCATCTCAAAGAAGTGGACTGGATACAGTTTTGCTAAACTGTTTTGGTGAACTTCTCAGGATTAATTTCCCCCTGTGTGGCGTATCTGCGTAGACATCACATCTTTGTGCTGAAGTCAGACTTGCTTTATAGCCTTGATCTCTGTCTTATTTACAGTCCAGCTGTCAATGTTTCACATAATACAGCATCGCACAAACACCTGGTTCAAATATCATCTGGAAATTACATTGGATCATTCTGAGTTTGCTCCAGTTTTCCTTTGATTTAGGTGCCAAGCACTTTCCCGTGCTTGATTTCCAAATGCGCGGTGAAATGTTTCGATTCATTCCCTGTGTGTGAACAGATCACATATCGGGCTCTGCTTGATGATGTCACACCGGACCTTTCCACCGATCAAAGCGGAGCATTGCATCATAACAGTTCAATGCGCTTGGCCGCAGCCTGAGAGCATGCAACCTGCCAGCACGGCTGGAAACATTATAGCTGACTAATTTAAGACCGGTTTCTTCTGTGATGACCCAAACTAATGCCAGTAAAATGTGTAATGATTATGACCATGTGTCGTAATAAAAATGGGGTTTGATGATGAGCTGCTATTTGACAGTGAGTCATGAGAACTGCTGCAAACCATGGTGTCCTTGTATAAATGGGTGTTTATTCAGTTTAACACTCATTGACTTCATGTTGCTCTTTTATTAAGATGGAGAACTTCCAAAAATCCATCTGTAGTTTAGTTGACACTTCCTGACTGTGCATCTTTCCTGTTTTTAACAAAGCAGGGTCCCATTCATACAACACATACAGTATGTGAAGCTACAGTGCATTACCTTGACTTCCTCATATGCTTTGTCCACAGAATTAACCTCATGGCTGCGATGATCTCCATACACGCGGTCATCCTCTGACAGCAGACATCCACAGGTCACACAGAACCAGTCCATGCCCTGCAGCTCAGCAGCCAGTCGGGCCTGATTCTCCTCCTCGGCGTCAATGATTTCGTAGTCTTCCTCAATGAGCTCCTCTTCTGGGAGAAGATCTACCTTCTCTTCCTTACCCACATCCACCTTTTCTTCGCGTTTCAGCTCAGACTCGTGCATCAGCTCTCCTGTAGCTCTCTGTGTTTCTGGTTCTGGCATCTCTTTTGCATCCTGTTCGGTTATTACCTCATATTCAAGCTCATCGACGGGCACCTCTGGAGCCTCTTCAACTCCCTCGTCTTGCCCCATTTTCTGCCCTACATCCTCTCTGTGCAGATCAACACAAGGAGCTATGTCTTCCTTAATAATGTTTCCCACTGACACATCTTCTGTCTTGTGCATCTCTGCCCTTTGTTCTGAGTCTACTTCTTCTGACTGTATGTCCTCTCTGTGCAGCCCAGATAAATCCTCCTGGGGTGCAAAGCTCCTCAGAGGAGAAAGAACGACTTCATCTTCTTCTAAATCCCTTTCCATCTCTTGCTCCTCTGCATCTGCCTCCTCAATGTGTGCAAGTGGTGAAAGCTCACGGTCTAAATCATTTCTGGGCATTTCTTCCTTTGCAACCACTTCTGGTTTTACCTCAATCGGAAGTAGAACCACTTCTGGTTCTACTTCCGATTGAGGCTCTATCTTTGTTTCTTCCACTGGCACCTGACTTACCTGTGTGATATCAGGCTCTTGGAGAGTTACTATATCTTCTGTAGTGTCCTCAGACCACTCATTAATTTCTATGTCCATCTCTACAGCTTGCCCTTTGGGAACGAGGAGGAATAACTCATCACCTACATTCACTGTGTCCTGAACTGAAGTCTCACTGTCCTCTGTGGGTATTTTAGATTTGGTCTCTGTCACCACATGTTGTTGCTGCTGCTCACTTTCAAGGCTTTTCTTATCTGAATCCGACTCAGCCTCTTCTGTTATCACAGGCCTGGTTACATCCCTCAAAGTCTCAGTTTTAATCTCTGACTCCTGCTCAGCAACTGCAGCTTCACTCATAAATTTAGGCATCTTCACAGCCGTGGGTTCCTCTGTCAGAGATTCATGTTGTTTTTCTCCTACAGGAACAGCTGCCCGAACATCTGTTGCCTCCACACTCGTTGCCTCCTGAAGATCAATCTGCACTTGAGTTTGAATCTCTTTGTCATTCACAACTTTTTCAGTGACCTCCACTACTGTGTGCACTGCGCAGTCGCAGTCGGTGACAACCTCGACAGGTGGAACATCTTTATCCTCAGGGACAACTTCTGCTGCTTCTTTTTGCTCAGACGCTGATGTTTCAGTGACGGGTTCAGTAAAGGTGAGCACTTCTTGCTCTACAGCCTCAAGTTCTTTCATTTCAGCCGAGGCCTCTGCTTTGGCCCCACTTACTAGTGTTTCATCAGCAGCCTCCATCTTAGTGTCAGCGACTGCCTCAGCTGGGGCCACCTCGCTGCTTACGGCAGGCGCCACTGCTGTCTTTTCTGTGGTCACTGCAAGCACGTCAGTCTGTTTTTCTGCCACTTCTTGAGTCTCACATGGCGTCTGATTGTCCTCACTCTCCTCTGTTTCCTCTACTTTACCGACAAGGTGAGTACCAGGTTGTGGCGTTTCAGCGACGGGCTCAGGAGGCTCGGTCTGGTCTATTTCCACCTCATGTTTTATGAGTTGATCCTCCATCGGTTTAGACTCCTCAACTGACTCTTCTGCGGCTTCTCGTACAGGCTGCTCTTGCACCACAGAGAGCTGTGCCTCCTCTCCATCTTTCGCTGTTTCTGTGACAATTTCCCTTTTTTCTTCAGACATTCCTGATTTTAAATCTTCACTGTTATCTCCAACACTGACCTCCTGCACTTTCCGTTCATCTGTCTTTTCTCCGCTGTCTTCTTCGACCGCTCTTATTAGACATCCTGTCATTTCAAACTTACTCTGTCCCCACATCTTCGTCCCTTCCCTCTCGGCATCCTCCAACTCAGGTCTAACATCCACCGTTGGAGTTTCATCTTTTAAAGTGAACTTCTCCAGGTAGCCGTCTGCTTCCTCTGAGTCTGACAAACGTCTCCTGTAAGACTTCTCAGACACCACGCTCTCTGCCTCAGAGCATTCCTCGTCACTCCTCCTCCTCTCGCCTAAAGCATCCTCGTAAAGGTCTGAGTACATGAAGGACATGGCAGTGGGCTCCTCCAGCAGGATGGGGTCTATGATCTTAGGGGGTCCAGAGGAGATAAATATGGGCGTGAGAGTGGTCTCTTCACTCCCAAACAACACGGAGCCACTCTCCTTCGTTGATCGCTGGCTTTCTCTTCTCGATCTCATCCTAGCCTCATCCTCCTCCTCTCCCCTGTGCTGCAAGGCATCGGCTGGAGCTCCTTCTCCATAGAAAACCTCATCAAGGTGTTCCCCAACTATGTCCACATCTGTAACAAATACAAAAGAGTCCTCGGATGTGGAGAAGTTGTCCGTGGGTATCTCCTTAGCAGGTTTTTGCTCCTCAGCTTGAGGTTTTGTTGCAGACCGTTCGGCTTCTTCCTGCTGCTCTGGTGCTTGTTCTCCGGGAATCACTTCATCCAAAAGGGTAAACTTCTCAAAATAGTCAAAGTCATTGGTGGTCTCTTTCTGAGTGGGCGTCTGTCTGTCCTCTGTGTCCGCTGACGGCCGAGAAGAATCTTGCTCTGAGGGCTGCAGAGAGATTAATATCAGCAACTCAATCTATGTACAGCAATCTACACATAATTAATCCAAAATCAAGGTTAAACATCTCATTATATTAATCTTTCTAGTTAGAGAGAAAAATACCTGCAGGTGATCTAGTATTTCCCCTTCCTCTGGCATGACACGATTCTGCTGCTGTGTCCAGACATGGTGGTTTCGGGACTTGATCTTTGGAGTCTGATCCAGATAAGACAAATTGTCCTGCAGCTCTGTGCTCTCCTCCTCATCCACCGTAGGGAGTTTGGTAGGGACTCTGATGTTGAGAATCTCATAACCCTCAGAAATCAAACTAAACAGCTGCTGATCTTTGTTTTTGATCTCCTCCAAGTCTGGTTCTGTTTTGGTTGTCTCCTGCTTGATATTGGGAAGAGAAACCTCTGCCATCTCTGGCCTCTCCGTTCCCAGAGCCGAAGCTGATCTTGAGCTGCCAGGCCGGCTCAGCCTGTCCCCCAGCCTGCTGCTCCTCCCTCCAGACCTCGTCCTCCTGCGGACTATTTTATCCTCATCAAAGACGATGGTGATCTTTCCCGCAGCTCCAGAGCCGGAGCCCTCCATGCTGCAAGCTTCAGAGACGGAGCTTGTCTCAGATGCCCAGGGTGTAGAGCAGCGGCTGGAGGCCGTCTCCCAAACAATACCACTGTCCTCGCTCTGAACTGTTACCATTGAGAACGATGGATCCACCATCAGGCACTGAAGTTTGGGCTTCACTGACTGGTCCTGGACAACTTCTCTCAGACTGAAGGAGAGAGGAATAGACAAAGTTAGAAGAAAGACAGCAGGCTGTGTGTGTCTTTCACAAGAAGAGGAAGGACTGAACAGTCTGTCTGCAAGAGGAGATCCCCTTTGGCACTGCTCGAGGAAACGTAAGTAGAGAACAAACCAATGAATCAAATCAAAACATATTTGAGCATGGCCCTGTATTCACGTTTTGCACCATTCACGGTAACACCAGTTAATCTTCTCTCAAGGTGACTACTTGAGAAGTGTAGTTCAGGTGTCTGGTGCCAGGCTGCCAATGTGAGTGATGATCTGAAAAAATAATAATCGTGTGTGTTCTGGGCTCTCCCCCCTGCTATGAATACACCTCAGCCCCTGCAGGGTTACAGCGAGGTGACGTCCCAAAGCGTCATTCTTGTAATATAAGAGAAGAGATGGCTGTCCTTTCCAGATGCATCCAACATATCGGTTTCTTTTACTATTTATGAAATGGCAAGGATAGCTAGTGGATCCATTGGGAAGCATGATAAATGAGATGTAAAAAATGGGGTTGGTGAATAATATCGTTAGAACAGAGCCACCTGCTGTGCTACGCTGTTACTTCCTTGTATGAGCTGAAGAACAGCTGATCACTTTACGTGTTAAATGAGATGAAGTGCTGCTTTGTGAAACTTGGATGCACCTGTCCATTCACGCTCTCCAGACAGAGATAACAACTTCACAGCAATCTCTCTTTAAAACAAAATGAAGGCACTATAAGAAGCCCAAAACACAAGCGGTTTCTCAAGAACCTATAAATATAATCAGCAGAAAACCAACACTCCACACAAAGATGAAATGAGCCCCAAGTGAGGATAATCAGCACTCAAGATCCAGCTATGAAAGAATAAGCACCTGTTTTGAAGTTCTTCCAGTTCGTCTTCATCGTCCTGGCTGATTGCATCTGAAGCTTCACACTGAAACTCCTGCAGCTCTGTCACTTGCGAGCCCACGCTCTCACATTCCTCCATCTTGGTAACTTTAAACCAAATCTCTTCCTTTTAATTTCCAGTGGTTTTGTTTTTTTTGTGTGTTTTAGAATCCTCTTAGTGTTTTCAGCGTCTCTGAATTGGGAGTCGGTCTGCCCGTTTGTGTCATTCTAAGTTGGGAGCCGTCCATCTGACTCAGCGAGGGACAGAAATAGACTGAGAGGGCAATGAAAAGAGGGGAGTGAAGACAGAGTGGGGTAAAGCGGTGAGAGAGCATTGGTGTCACCGGCTTTTGTGTCAGGCACATAAACCAGTAACTCTAAAGAAGAATCGAGCTTTTCAAATCTTACGAAGAGAGAGTTAGTGTGTTGCATTTTTGTGTGTAACTACTGACTGAGGCAATGTGTCTTTAAGTTCAAAATCCCCTTCGCTAGGTTAAATATAGGCCATGAGTTGAAACAGTACCCTTGGTCCCCCTGCTGCTGTCGGTGGCAACACTAAACAGAGAGGCATGCACGCACACACACACACATCTTGTAAGGTTATATACGCTTCCTATCAGGGCTGGCACTGCGCAGAAGTCATAAAACTCTGTGTAATGAGGCATCAAACCCCAGAACAAAAAACAATCAACACACTGGCTGCCAGAAAAGAGCACGCAGGATATACAAACAAAAAGTGCAGATATCCAGGATTCATCCTTATTGATTTTATTTTTTTTTCAAGGTCTCTAAATCACTGAATGGAGGCTCCAGATGAAGGTGAAGAAACTGCATGATCAGGGAAACAACACAAAATAATCACCTGATCTATGGCAAGGTGTTTGTTCGGTTCCAATTAACTGCGAGGTGATCAGTGTTATTGTTGAATCTCAGTTGCCAGAATATGTTGGTTGCTTTGGTGAATCACAGTAACACTGTGACCACCTTCTTAAAATTGTGTAGGTCTCCCTTGTGCCTGCAAAACAGTTGTGACTCATCAGAGAATGAACATGGGCCTTCTGAGGGTGTCCTGTGTTGTTACTGGGGGCTTTTGGGTCCTATGGGTTGAGGGAGGAGGCTCTGTAATCAGACTTGTTCGAGTTCATCCCACAGACACTTGATCAGTTTGGGAACTAGGGAAATTGGAGGCCAGGTCAACACCTTGTGCTGTTTTTCATGTTTCTTTTTTAGTTGTTCCTAAACCATTTTTGTGTGCGGAGTGGAGGTGCCTGGTCTGGTCTAGGTTTCCCAGCAGAACATTGCATCCTGTCGGGTCATAATGTTGATGCCTCTCTTTGTTGACACCTTTAAACACAAAACGACAGCTGCGTCATAATGAACCCGTGTACAGTTTTATGCGGCCACTTCTATTAGCGTAACTTGAGATTTTAGCGGACTTCACACTGAGCTCAAAAATGACAAGTGAAAGCAACAATCATACATCTTCAGATTTATTTCTTTTTTTTTTTTAAATAAACATTTAAAAGAAAAATAATTCACAAAAATATCTGGAGAAAAATATTAAGCAAAGATGAAGAACATACGCAAACGTGTCAATTCTTCAAATAACTTATGCACTAAGAGATCCGGAAATGAGTGAATAACACCAGTTTTTGTTCCAAGCAATCAAGTAGGTGTTGACCTAGAATGACACCAGTCAGTGAGGAAGAAGACGGCTCTGCAGGAGCAATGATAAAGGAATATTCAGAGCCTGACACCTTAAAGTCAGTCTTAATTTCACGGTGGTCCGTTTTTAGAGGAGCTTAGAAACCTAAAGAGTCATTTAGCGCAGCTATAGTAGAAACAAAGTGTCTAATGAGTTAAAACCCACAGTAATGTCACTATTGACCTATAAAAATAGAAAAAAGGCTTTGATATTACAGGTTGGTCCGGACAGGCGGTAAATATACTGTACTGTATGGCTCCAACAGCGCGGATGCGATTAACATGGCTGAGATTAATCGCTCAAACATAAACACTGCTGCTTCTCTTTAAATAACTGTACACGTGACACCTTTAACATTTTGTGTCGCTGCACTCACTTTGATAAACTTCTTTCTTTACTGCTGGAAAAGGATGGACCATGTAGCAGGAATAACAGTGGCCATTACTATCCTGCTTCAGTGCAACATCTCTGCGTATAGGATTCTGGTGTCGCGCCACATACATTGGAATTTTTTGTCCAGTTTTCATTACTGTAATATTAACAGTTATAAAAAATTTGGCAGTGCCAGCAAAGCATGTGACAGAAAGTGCAACATTTTCAGTCCAAGCAGCGTAAGAAACACAGATCGTGACCAATAATCGAAGTGGCCAGAGCGCTCAGTCCCAGAGTCTTTCAGAAGCAGCTGGGCTTCTCTTTGAACGCATCCCAAAGGTCTTGCATTGTTCCTGGTGACAGACCCGTACTGAGGTAGAAGAAGCCAGTCAGCTCGAGTGATCAGAGCCACCTCTTATCTCCTGGATGATTCCTTATTAATGATGGATCTGACTGGGAGGATTGAGTTCAAGTCCTTCCTCTGCTGCAGTATCCGATATGACTGCGCAGACACAGAAGTGGGAAACAAGAGGGACTTTGAATAACCTGCAGGTGCTTGAAAGACGAGACAAATATGAAGTGTGTAAAGAGTGCAACTCACCTCAGCAAACTCAGCTTTAATGGCATCGAACTTGATCTTCTCATGGACCGCCCTCGCTACGTTATTTCTT
Organism: Chelon auratus; assembly: GCA_030220025.1. Lineage (NCBI taxonomy): Eukaryota > Metazoa > Chordata > Actinopteri > Mugiliformes > Mugilidae > Chelon > Chelon auratus. The sequence goes on from JASGAT010398130.1 coordinate 14,929, forward strand.
TCAAACGGCTCTGAAACACAAGGAAGCACCGTTTCATTACTCTGAACGCTTCTCACACTGAATGTTAATGTGAAGCGGTGGTGAAATGTTTACCTTCCACGCATATGTATTTGTTTCTCCACTCTGGAGAAGTGGTCTTGGGCAAAGCTTTGGCCTCTCGAACAGAGATTACCTGTTTGTCCCACCTGGATGACACAGAAAATAACAGCAGTGGAAAATATTTAGCGCTTATAAAAGGTACAGACATGTCCAACACCGGCATCCAAGAACTATGACGTCACTTGTGTCTGAACTTGAACACACCGCTAAGCCGACAGTCAGCCAACGGCTAGCTACTACCCAGAACGCAGAAGAGCTACTACGTGGTACAGAGCTAGCCTCTCCTGAATCGTGCTTATCAGTTGGTGACTCCAGATGTCCTTGTGAAAATATGTTCAGATGTAAAGATGTAAAATGAGAAAAGCCTTCACTGTGCCATTTGAACTCCCAGCATTTTGTTTACTTTAATTTCTATTTTTCATCCCATGTGCTGGTAGAGTAGAGCTCCCCCTGCTGACTGGCTGCAGTATAGGTCATAAGCTCCACCTCCTCCATGTTAGTGGATGGGACATGGGCCGAACTAAAACACTAAAATACACTTAACATTTTTTTTTTTTTTTTTTCCCAGGATGGTTTCTGTCATCTTCGGTAGTTAATGTAATGTTGATGCATGTTCAAGAGTCAATTTTTTGGATAGGTTTCACTTTAGTTAGTTATTTGACGCTACATAAACAGAATGTGTCATAATGGCGACTACCAGTTGCCATGCCAGCTGCCAATGCTGCAGGACACGCCACCATGACTGGAGCCACAGATGCTCACCAATGGCCCAACACCAGAAAACGGTCGACTGTTGGCTTAGTAAGCAACGGCCCTGTGACTAAAGTGTTCATTAGTCTGAAATTAGACACCTTATTAAGTACATAAGATACTTTACTGCTAAGAAAACATATGAGAAGTTGTGTAGGTCAGTTTTAGTTCCTTTCAGATGTCAGTTGATTTTAAATAATATATAAAATACCTGTAGCACTCTTGTTTTTGTCAAAGTTAGGTGAGTCAGTCAGCATAAGTTTTCAACACATAAAGAACTGAATGCAGTGATCTCAAAGTATAAATGTTCAGTGCAACAGACTTCAGTCTTTGCCAGACCAAAACGTAGACAATTTCAGATGCAGTAAAACGCATGAAGCGTATACAAAAAAATGAAAACTTGGTCTGAGTGTTTGATTCTGTAACAATGTACAACTGTGTTTGGTTTGTGAGTTTAAGTTTTTCCCCAATGGTGGCGTGGCACTGTAACACACATACTGCAAACACAGGGATCATGGTATGTCATGCTAGTGCTGTGTAAGACCAAAGGTCCCACCTGCTCCTGTCTTTCACCCGGAAACATGAAACCAGAGAGGAGGATGCGGGACAGAGGAAGAAGAGGAGAGACGAGAGGGATTGGAGAGAGAGAGAGGACGTTGGCAAGAAGAGCAGGAGATGAGGAGTGAAAGAAAACGAGCAGAGGAATAGGAACCACAAATGCATCTGACGCACTCGACTCGATAATGCGATGCCTTTGGGAAATACCTGAACTCTGTGGCGTAGTATCTGAGAAAGCCCAAGAACAGCTCCCCCAGAGAAGACCGGTTTCTTGAGATGTAGGCAGGGATGTGTTTGGGTCCCTCTGGAACCATGTCTATGTCCATGAGGGGACTAAAACACTCCTAAAAACACAAGAAGACAAATACTGTTTGCGATTGGGCCAGCTGCTGGCTGAAGTATGGAGTATCACAAATTAGGTTATCGTTTACATAAAGAACTATTATCAAAGAAACAGTAATGCTGTTTTTGCTGTCAAAATAAAAATCCATGGATCCATCAGCAGATAAATTTGCAGTTGCGCGTGTTGGAATGATGGTGACTGCTAAACTTCAGCTGCTCTTACTGTAATTACACTAGAGGAGAAATGATTTAAGTGACTCCAACGGCGATGAGGACACTTACAGGGTAGTCCCTTTGCAGAGAAGGGAGAACCGGTTCACGGAGAGCTATAAAGAGAAATAAAACAACACATCACATAGTCAGACCTTCAGTCAAAAGAACAAACGGGTATGAAACTGAATTCCTCATGTGTGACTGTACTGACTCTGGAGGTAGTGCAGGACCATCAGCACCAGCGTGTAGCTGCTCAGTGTTCCCTTGCTGGCATCATTGATTTGATTGTGCCGTGCCCATTTCTTGACGACAAGGATCATCGGTCTTATCCTGAGATCAGCTGAGAGAGACCACGCAAACCACAGCACGTCAAAACGAGCACTACCTGCTTACAGGTGACTAACACGCAGGATGAAGAGTCACGCTTCGAGACGACTTGAAATAAGACAGAGGAAGTCAAGGTTTTACTGACTATCTTACCCACCATGGGCGTAACTCTTGAGAAGGAATGTGTTCCTGATGCCCACTGTGTTGTTAATATTCAGATCAAACTCCAGATCACTGAAAAGGGGGTTAGCAGAGAGTCATATTTACGGTTTTCTGATTCAGTCGTGAAAACAAGCTGCTACAGCTGCTTTGCTCTTACCTCCCTTTCTCTCTGAACCTGAGGATGGGGACTTTGGCTCTGATCACCTGAATCCTGTCTACATATGCTAGAAATCAAAACAACCATCATGAGATTCATTGGTTTTGTTTCATTTTTCTACAAACCAAAAACTATTTTTTATTGAGTAACTGGCTCCATCTAGTGGACGTTAACAGGAGTATAAAATCAGAGGAATAACCTCTCCCCCTCTTTGAAAGCCCCAAAACGATGCCAGTATTTTGAATATAATTATATGTGGCAATTGAGTAGGAAAGTATAGTGATCAGTGATAAGTAAGGAGGTTACATAGTACTTAGTAAGACTAAATTTATCTAAAAACTGATCTGTCAATAGAAGACAAAAAGTTATAAGAATCAATTTGATGTTTTTTTTTATTACTCACAGAGCGATCTGAACAACCTTTGGAGAAGATAGAGGGTGCTAAGAGGATCAGGCCTTTTCTGAAAACAAATGACAGGAACCCGCACAGGTGTTCAAGAGCAAGTGGATGTCTGTGATTGTGTATTTTAGATACACACATCTGGATTAGTATGTCATAAATACTTACACTTCCTTTGATAACCAGACACAGATCAGCATCACTGCTCCGGCAACCCAATCCATTCATAGACGATCCGGTCAAATAAAGCCGTGCCGCTGCGAGAAACACACTCGGAGAGTAAGAATCGCAACAGGAAATTCAAGACAGACTTGATGTGACTACATGTTTCTGACATACCTGCGAAGACGCTTTGTATGTCTTGTTGCAGCCGAGTTCGGCAAAACTCCTTTCGCTCCAAGTCCGAAGTCTGTTGCTGGCATGCCTCAAACAGCTCCACCATCTGACCACTCAGCTGAGGGCACGGTTACAAACAACACTGATTAACACAAACATATCTGCAGGTAGATACGCTCAGGGTTGATGCATGACAACTGCAGGTGAATTCAATTCAATTCCGGTTGAATGTACCTTATCCTTGGCGTAGGCCTGCAGGCCGTTGGAGCTTTCTGGGACAGCAGGCTCCTGAGGGTGGAACTGGAAGTGTGGACTTGGATAAGCGCGATCAATACCAGCGGGAGGTGATCTCGAGGTCTCTGCCACCGCTCGGTCAGGACGAAGAGGGGGAAGAGGGGGAAGAGGAGGAAGAGGAGGAGGAGGTGCCCGAATTGAATGTGTTTGGGGAGCGGAGTCAACACGTTGTCGCTTCACAACATGCGGACTGTATTCGATATGTTGCCTCCTGGAAGTAGCATAATGATAAGGAAACAGGCGATAAGACAGGTGTTCATAACAGAGAATGAGACAGTAATAATAGTAATAAAAAAGGGACATACTTCCGGCTATTGGTCATAGTTTGTGTGTGCGGTGGGAGGACTGGAGACGTGGATGGTGGGGGTTTCCACTCATATGGAGGCAGCCTTTTAGGTCCTGGGATATGTCCAGGGATAGGTCCATGGATAGGTGCTTGGATAGGTGCATGGATAGGTCCAGGGATATGGAAGCTTAAAAAAAAAAAAACACGTGTGCACATTATTACAGTTCAAAACGCAAAAGTGTCCAACGAGTTTGAATATTTTCCTTCATTCTCGTGCCACAAAATACAAACATTTGAGGCGTAATGTTCAATCTCAGATCATCAGTAACACGCATTGTTTTGTCTTTAAACTTAAAGTTAACTATTTGTTGTAATCTCCCACAGATCAGGGTGACCAATAAAAGCTAGGTATATTCAGTTTACTATGAATAGTTCATTTTAAACTGATGATCAATTATTCAACCAATCGTTTAAGCTCCGTTCAAAATATGTAATTTGACATAACAAGGAAGTGCCATCTAAAACGAGTTGTCAGTGAATTGACATAAGAGACACTGTTTATTTATCCCACGTATGGTAAATTTCCTTGTCACAGTCTGTCACAGTGGTGTATGAAAACTTTATAAATAAATAATTGCTAAAACTATAAAACTATGAGTCGGTGAGGTGTTGATTTGTGCAATATAAGGCAGTGCAAAAAGCAGACATCAATGTTATTAAGATTTTATCTAGTTTTACTCGTGCTGCTGATGAATAGCACACCGATGCAGCTCGACACGCTCACCTGTTGACATCCGCGAGGCTTTGATGGTTGTAATCGTAGTATTTGGGCACACGGGCTGGAGGGTACGGGCCGTTGCTGAAGGCTGACCGCCCCCTCGGGTCAGCGCTGCGGGGGAACATGCTGCGATCCTTCACGGAGCTCCAGCATAAACTTCGCGAGAGGAAGAAAAAAAAAAAGTAGAGCCGATGAGAATCAGTGGAGCAGGAAGTGCTTGACACAATTACCGTGATGACAAGAATCACAACACCACGAGAAGTTACTAGGGAAATCGAAACTTACCGGTGATCAGGCTATGTGGCAAGCTAACAACCGTTAGCTGGCGTATAGCAGCGCTTAGCTAACTCATTTAAACATCATTCGCCATAAAGTACAAAACACAATACGTTTCTGTGAACGCTGATTTGAGAGACGCGTCTAGGAAGACGTTTTAAACGCTGATACAACATGTAACACTTACCAAATGCATGTCACATGTAAACAAATTTGAGGATGCTAATTTTCTGCGCACTTACTTCCGCATTGACGTAATGGAACGTGATTTAAAGGGGACGTGTCCCTGCGCCGCTCTTTAAAGGGAACATCCGCATTAAACCAATAAAATAGGTAAGATGTCAATAATTGCCTATGTGACAGTGAAAATCAGTCAAATATATAATTATATGACTGTATGTGTCTACATTTAGGCGTATCTTTAATATCTTTACTGTAAGGCTGTATTCAAATCAGTTAAATTTGAATGTGGGCCGTGAATCTGATAATACCTGTAAAATCACCATGTCTTCTGTTATGTATTACCCATTGTCTGTTGAGAAGCTTCAGGCTTTAACTCTCACTTCAGTCTACTCTGATGTTAAAAAAAATCCCACTCTTACACTGTTTTTTTTTTTTTCATAGTCTTTAAATGTTATACACACAGTGTAGGCTACAGTATTTCCAGTCCACTTTGTGCCCCCCGGTCAGTGATCAAACCCAAATTACAAAAAAACAATAGAATTGACAATCATTACTGTGAACAGGCAGTAAATCTATAATAAATTAGAGAATGACTTTGTGACCGCATTGACGTTCATGTTTCTGTGGTAGCTCTGTGAGATCTGTGTTATGCAGTAAGCTTACATGTGTGACCCAACATGAATAATTCATTGTTTCCTCATGGAATGACATTTCACCTGCCTGGCTGTGTGTTAACATTCTTGTTCTTGTGCCTACTGGTTAAGTGGTTAAGGTGTTTCCTTAAACAAGCAAAGCTCAGAATAACATGCCATCCTATAATCACCCTCGTTGATTGGATGGACTATTCGTGAGGCATAAAAAACAGGACTTGTAGACTAATGGTGAGAGAGAGAATCAGCTGTGCAGGTATGACACACATGGTGACTGAGTCACTTAAGGTGCAACGAACACTCTGTCTATTTGGAAGTTTCCAACATTGTTATTAATTGGCTTGTTTATCATTCATTTGCGTCGTATCAAGTAAAGCAGGGACCTACACACTGGTCATATTAACAATCCTCGCCTCTGGCTGTTGTTGTTTTCAGAAAGCTAAAGTAAGAAATCACGCCTTGCATCTTCGAAATAATGAACTTCTTCTAAAACAACAAC
>JASGAT010398130.1:22878-40384 GCA_030220025.1 Chelon auratus
AGCGGGGGAATGTCAATTGCTATGATTCTGCAATGATCTCCAGTGACCGAGAGCGGCTCTCTGTCTCTATGGCAGCGCAGAGACCACATCCCAGCACCAGGCACCCATCACTGAAATAGCCGCCTGGTGCGCACGCAGCACTGCTCATTTGCATGTCCCCTAACCCAGAGCTCAGCCGCCCGTTTCCCCCACCAAAGCAGTGCCGTTCATTTACGGCTGTCTCCTGCAGTTCATTGTGATTAATTGCGCAGCGGGAGGTTAACAGTATGGCACAGACGTGGTGCGATTTCAAGGCATCGGCCAAAACTCCTGCATTAAGTATTTACAATACACTGGAGGCTTCCCAGTCGCCCACTCTGCCCTCCTACAGCGTGGGCAGCACATCACTCAGCCCTGTCCCACTCAGCTACAGCTCTCCACCGTACTCTGCCATATACTGGTGACTAAGTTACTGTTATGCAACTAGTGAGTCAATTGATCCACCGAGGGAATAAATTGTAAACTGTGATTCAAAGCACCATGCTGCTTACAGTGTTTGTATTTAAGTCTGAATGTGTGCAGGTAGAGATGAGATGAAAGCACTGGAGGTGCAGAGCCTTGTCTGGCTGCCTGTCTGGCAGTAATGGCACAGACAGACAGAGTCATATTTCACTTCCGGGCATCATGGCTCAGTACCAAGCCTCTCGCAGCTTTAATGGTCATAGCACACAGGAGAACATAGAGCTGGAGATGCCTATCAACACTTCCTTTTGCAAATACAATCACTGCTCAGACAGAGTCAGTCTCTGTTTTTGTCTTTGCGTGTGTGTAAGTGACTGTATGTGTGTTTACCAGAACATCTTAGGTCATCTTAACCACTCCCAGTAGAAGGAGCAGCAGGGAGCTGTCTCGTTAATGACCTCTGTCTACTTTAAATAAACTCTACTTGACCTCAAGATCTACTCAGTTGAATTAATAATCTCTGAAAACGAGGGCAGCTTCTCTAGAGAGAGATGGGATAGAGGTAGCGAGGGAAAGGGAGATCTCAGGAGATGGACTGTTTCGTTAGACTTCCGTTTGCGGAGAGAGGGGCAGCTGCATGGTTAAAGGGGACACACTGAAGTAGAAAATAAAATGCAGGCTTTTATTGTATAAAATGAAGCACTTTGTGTGGAGCTGTTTGTTAACACGCTGTGGCTCAAAGCTGCGTTCACATCTGTTCATCAAACCCCTGAAGGGGTGCTAAAGGCAACACCTTTTACCAATCATGGAGATGCAGATGTGCGTTTGAGTGCTGTCCACAAGGTGTGAACCAATCCGCCGTGAAGGACATTTATTATTTTTGCACCTTTTGCACGTATTCTTATTTGAAATGATCAGTGATACATTCCAAAACATCATTTTATATGGTCAAGTATAGTTCTAACATAAACAGTTCACAATGATAAATGTGGATCACTATTTCTAGCAAGAGAAGTTACTTTTTTAGATTTTTATTCACCTCCACTGTCGGTGGAGTGGAAGCAGATTTATCTCAGAACAAATTAGAGCAAATTAAATGAAAACTTTCTTTTTGTTTGTCTTTTCTGTCCCTTTAATTTACAACTGAGAAATGTCAGTCTGTTTGAGTCCTCCTGTATCACAGTTCAGCTTCCCAAAGCTAACCACTACCGTTAGCCTGCACAAAAGTAATTACTAAAAAATAAATCTTTGCAGAAGCTTATACATCCATTTAAAATTTAATAAGAAAAATGAAACCACTCAAAATCAGTTAAACAGTTCAGCTCTCAAGTTTTCCAGAACAATTTAAATAGTGAACAAAAAAAAAAACTTTCTATGTGCCTTTAGCTAAGATGTCTCATACACCTGTCTCATCATTACCACCGTCCTCCTCCCACGGAAGTCAGCAAAGTGTCTCGAGCGCACAACCTACTCATGTAGCTGTTTGACGTTCGGATTTGAGCGGCACGCAGCCGTAGCTGGCATAATTGTTCATACCACAGTGTGCGGCAGTTTGGAGCTTCCCACTCCCTTCATCTTCTTCTCCTTCTTCTCCCAGAAGATTGGTGGATTCATCAGTGCTTTCTCCTACATTCAGCACCTCCTCCACTTTTCCCTCATCCCTCCCTTCTCCTCTCACTTCATCACTCTCCCTCCCTCTGTCATTCTGTCGACCTTCTCTCTCTCTTTCTCTTTCTCTTTCTCTCTCGTGTTTTCACATTAAAGTTCCATCACCTGCCCTTGTGTCACGCCGTGCACGCTGCATGCTAAACACCCCTTCCTGCCCCCAATCTTTCTCCTTTCCCACTCATTTGTACAAATTACCCCCTTGCGTACACTCTCGCTTTTCTCCTTTCTTCCTCTCCATTCTCCACCATTTCCGCTGACCATCCCCTCCTCTGTGATAGTGTGTGTTTCGATAAAAGAGAGAACGTCTTCCACCTTCCTCTGCAGCTTTTTTTAAAAACTTAAGTATGTGTCCTTGTTGATAAAGCTGCATACAAGGCTGGTGGAGTTAGCATGTACTGAATTGACTTCCATTTACTCCCATAACTGTTAACCATGGCTGCCTATTGCCTCAGACCAGAATGCAGAAAAGACACTGCGATGCATCTGACACGTTTACAGACACGCTGGCTTTTCAGGAAGGGAAATGTCAGCGGTTATTTTGTAAGAAAGCTGCACCTCAACTTAAATCAAATTCCATTATTCTCTTAAAAGTTCAGTTGTAGGAGTAAGTACTGCTTTTTTTGACAACCGGTGGGCGTCATTTTGGAACAGAGCTCTTTGGCACAGGCCCTCATGTAAAAATGAAAGCACAGGAACGTTGCTGTGTTCGATGCAGGCGCAATCAAGCAACAAGGAGAGCGAAATTTGCCACCGCTCCATCAAATTATGCAATGAAAAACGACGGCAGTTGCCAAGCGGCTATTGCACGGATCATACGGACAGGCCGCGGTTGTGTGATGCGTGCTGTGGGAGAGTTGAAATGACTCACAGTACCGCCACTTACACTGCTGTCGATGATTATGATAATTCTCGCACAGCACTCCACAAGCAGCTTTGTGGAGCGACATTAATCATCCCAGATTCACTCTCTCTGACTTCCTTTACTCCACATTCCCCCATCATTCTCTTTCTCTTTCTGTCTGACATCCCTCTCTCTCTCCCTCTCTCTCTCTCGTTCTCCCCGTCTTCGTGTTTTTCTTTCTTTCCCAGTCTTGGCTAATCACACGCAGAAGGGGTGCTGCTGTTGAATTTTAATATTCATTTATACAGCAAGCCTTTGATGTCCCCCATCACCCCCACAGTGCAGTGTAAGCACTTCTCTATCTCGTGTTCTGCCAGCACTGCCAGCCAGCCCAGAATATCTCCCTCAGCACCCTGTGCTCTGAGTGTGTGTGTGTGTGTGTACTGACTGTAGATATTACCCAAGAAGCCCCAACAATGCTGCAATATATGAGGGCATTGTAAGAGCAAACTGAGGGGATGCATGAAGGGTGAAGGTGGCACGTGAGTGGTCGATAAAACAAAGATGACTCTTATATAATTCCTAAAACGTGGAACAGGACTGAATCTAAACTCAGGTTTGAGTGTCACCCAGAGGTCGATAAGGTATTAACCCATTTCAGTTGAACACATCATGGTGTTTTGATCATCTACAGATATAAGCTACCCTGGCACATATCCACATTTGCACAAAACACAGGTCTACCTTCCTAGCACATGTGTGTCATTGTTTCAGTGTGTTTATGCATTATGTGTGTTTGTATGTTGAGGCTGCAGCTCCGTGGGGTGTGTCTGTGGTAGTTAACCATGGCCTACTGTCTATATTTAGCCTGAAACCTTCTCCTTTCTCCCCCCCCTCTGTGTTCCCCTGTGTGACCCTCGCTCACTGCTGCAGGCATTCCCATATCAGAGCAGAAAGAGTCGACGCTGCCTTACACAGAGAGAAAAGACGGGGAGTAAGACAGAGAGCGAGACAGGGGGAAAGCCATGTCTTGGCTGGAAAGTAGAGAGGCAATATAGGAGTGTATGAGGTGTGTGAGGGGACTGTCATTTGAAAGTTCGATTGTTATTTGAGGACACAGCGCAATGAGCGAACGTAGCAGCTCGTTGACAGACTCTATTTCTGTGGCGTAACTATGGAGGATGGCGAGCTGGTAATCCGGTTGCCCGGGCGATCGGACTCCCCGGTGGGCAACAGGGGTTTCGGTGCCGGCGGCGGGTTTGGTGAGACACTGGTGTTGCGGCACAAGGAGGTTCACCACTTCTTCTTCGTCCCCTTCAGGGAGCAGCCCATCTACAGCACGAGGGCCCACGTCTTCCAGATCGACCCCAACACCAAGAAGAACTGGCTGCCCACCAGCAAGCATGCCGTCACTGTCTCCTACTTCTACGACAGCACGCGCAATGTCTACCGCATCATCAGCCTGGACGGCACCAAGGTGAGAGGTTGATTCCCATCGTTACTATACACCTTACACTGTCTGTTGCACACAGCACGTGGGCTATTTTTAATTTCTGACAGCTGACGCGGGTTTTATTAAGATGCTCCAGATGTTTCGGCGTAATTACCTCATCACATGTCAAGCAACCTTCCAGGAGGTTTTACTGGCTCTCTGATCTACTACTGAGTGTTAACGGTGTTAATAAGCTCTGCACTGGAAACTAATGTGCAAACATCTCTTAAAAGAGCTCACCGTTGCAAGATGCTCCAGGAGTGACAGCTCATGTTTCACGATGTGTGTCCGCACGCAACTGCTGTATTTGTGTGTGTTTCTCTCCGCACTTGAAAGCCTACACTTATATCTTGGGATATTCTTGTAAGATATCCAGGGGGGGACGTTTCTGTTTAGGGATACAGTAGCCTGGCGTGACTGAAGGCAGATTAGAGTTCTTTATAGGGGCTGAACCGTACGCACACGCTTTGTGGGGGTGAAGTTAAATTAGAAAAGCAGACGACAGAGTGAGACGAAGAGCGTGTGTCAGAAGAATTAACTCGAGAGCGGCAAAGTGTGACGCAAGGTAAACAAAAAAAAAAAAAGAAAAGAAAAATGTGACGGCACAATGGATTACTTTGCACTCAGTGAACACAGTGCGTGTGCGTGTCACTCCTGATGATCCCCCTCAGCAATCGCCTCGTGATCCACGGCGCACATCAGATAGCTCATCAGTACATTCAGCTATTGTGTAACAGTCAATGACTCCTGCCCTTCCCGAACTCATCATTATGTATTGATGTCAACGAGAATGTCAACCATTGCGCAACACTGCTAATTGATCCTCCATTAATTTGTTCTCCATCAATGTTATTTAACAGGCATATTAATTATGTAAGATTTGGAGATCCTGTTTGTCCGTAACGCAGTACTTTCCGAGTCCCCTTTTTTTGTTTCTACTGTAGATGTAAATCATTGATATACTGTTTACTGTTAGAGAATAATTTCAATTCCCTATAGATAGTTTGTGTAGTTAATAGTCAATCCATCTGTGTCATAGTGACGTTCTGCTAGATTACTGCTGGGGTCAGTTATTTGCCCTATTTTCCCTTTTTAGTTCGTGGTCTCGTCAAACGCAGACAGGGCAAGGCACAATATATAACAAGACATTATACATTTGCACTTACTGAGTCGTTGTTCTATTGAGATCCTGTTTGTGACGCCAGTTAGGGAGGAATTTGTGGTGATGCCGATGAAGAAGAAGAACCACCAGAGTCCCGTACGTCTCATGCTGAAGGAGTTTATTTAGGCTCGATTGAGGAGAACAGAAGATTCGTCGTCACAACATAAGTGCATGAGTCCAGGGTCAAACAGTAAAGCTCAGATTCCTATACTAGAAAGGTGGGCCGAGGCAGCAAAGGGGAGATGTGTTAACATCCAGTTGGCTATTGTACATAAACATGAAGATAAGGATTCACACCAGCTGGGAAATACAAAGTGTCATCCAGTGACGGAGGGCGTTATTATCTAACTCTACAGCTGTGTCTGCAGACAGCCAGAGAGTGAGATTGAAGACGCCAACGAGGGACCACGGCCTTGGCATGTTCCTCAGAGAGAAAATAGGGCAGATAACTGACCCCAGCAGTAATCTAACAGAAAGTCACTATGACACAGATGGACTGACTATTAACTACTCTATCTATAGGCAAGTGAAATTATTCTCTAACATTTACGTTTTATATTAAAGAGACCTCAAACATTTTAAAAATCGGTGCATTTGTTAAAGCTGTTTCCATTGGCAGGATAATATATAATTTGTATGATTAAAAGTTTGTTTTCTGTGTACGCCGGTATATGAAGAACCGTGTCAACCAGTGCAAAGATGTATGTTTTTTTACATATAGTTTTTGGTCAACAATGAATTTCTATGGTACTATTTATATTTAGGGCTGTACCTACATTTATTTTTATCATCAGACACTAAAACTGCCAAGTGACACATTCAATAAGAGTGTTTTATTCAAGTAACGATCCAAAAACAGTTCATGGCTTTATTCTATAACACAGAGACAAACAGGAGACCCTTGAATTTGCTGAGAATCAAACAAATGAAGCCCAAAACACAATCATTACAATACCTGTTATTTTAGTTAATGTGTAAACTCTGTGCTCCACAAGCGTACGGTGTAATATTTGATTAATATTTTTGTCTGTGTCCATATTCGTGGTAATAATCTCAGGTTTAAATGTTCTCTCTCTGTCTCTCTGTCTCTCGTAGACACATAAAAAGTACACACTGCAGTAATAAAGTTAATTTAACACATATTAAGTGGTCTGGCTCTCTGTTGCAGGCAATAATCAACAGCACCATCAGTCCCAACATGACGTTCACAAAGACTTCGCAGAAGTTTGGTCAGTGGGCGGACAGTCGAGCCAACACTGTCTACGGGCTGGGATTCTCCACCGAGCATCATCTATCCAAGGTACCGCCCCCATCCGCCCAAACACACGCACAAACCACAGCTAACCTTTCAGCATCAATCACAGGGCGGCTTGTTTTATTTTTTTATTTTTTTTTTCTTCCTTTTTCTCCCTCAGTCCCCGAGACAAGAGAGCATTTCCACTTTATTTTCTCTCTGGCTGCTGCAGTTTCTGAAACAACAGTTGTAAATATTTTAAAATCCCATAAATGATTTGCACTCGTGTTGCATTAGCGCAAAACTCATAAAAACGTCTTGCACCTTTCACAAGTTGGTTTACACTGATGTCGTTTAGTTTATTCATCACGAGAAGCATCACATAATCTGTAAAAAATAGTGGTATAACATTGGGAGTAAATATCCCCGATGACGTCACCGGCGTTGTCTCAGTTTCAGTCTGGTGAATAATGACTCAAGATAGGGACCAAATGTCAGGGTATTTCAGCCTCTGCTGTTTTTTATTTTTATTTTTCGCCTGTTGTAAATGGAGCACCTCTGCAAGAATTAAAGGTGATGTACACAGCAGTTAGTCACCACCTGATCCCTGCTCAGGGGTCAGATACAAAATTATATGACCACAAGCTGGTAGCCAAATGCCAGAGCAGTGTGCACAGTATGTGAAATGTGTTGTGGTTTTATTCTCAGGTGTGTCTTAATATTAATCAGACTCATAAATAACTAAAGCTTATTAGCATTATTAAACTGATGTAGCGGCCACAAATTAGAGACACCCAACCAAAATCAATCATTATCCATTTTTCTACTTATTGTGAAACGTGGAGCTTGTGTTCTTTAATGTAATTACACTGTGAACAGAAACTATCTCTGACGAGTATCAATGTGCAGTTTAACAGACACCTACCAGCCACTTAAACATGCTTCTTTTGGTTTAAAGTTTAAATAATCAGATTCATTTCTCACCTAGCCACGGTGCAAACACCCCTGAAGCACTTCCACTGAGAACTGCCGCATTTAAATCACTATACCAGAACTATTATATTGCACTAAATTGAAACGATATTGAGTTACTTTTTGCAACTCTGCTAATGGCGGACTTAAGACCGGCTCCAGCAGAGTCGCCAATTTGATTTCCACAACACTCAGCCCTCTGCAGCACTGCATGTGCTGAATTACTTTGTAAAACTGAGGGAGTAGCGTCAGTGGTGAACCACACCCTAAAGGGACATCAGGGATTTGTGCTTGTGTGTTTATATTTGCTCGAAGCCCCTCAGCTGAGCTCACCTTACCACTTCGTATCTTTGCCTTCGACTAAAATAACTCTGCAGATCAACTTCAGCCACTGACAACTTCTGATTACAGGAAAACTAAGTGAAGAAAACACAATGACACAGAGTGCCCTCTCTCTCCGGATATCTGTAATGTAAAGATTACCAGTGGAGACTTAGTTAGATCATATTTCTGCAGAGGAATTATGGGTAATTCTTTTCTAAATTCAACTGTGGGTTGTTATTGGCAACAGCTTCTCCGTATCCTTCACAGTTGACCTATTACATACTGATCTCCCTCTGTGCGTCCATGCACATTTATGGCTTTACCAAACAGATTAAACCGCGCTGTTGTAGGAACTGCAGCCTGACACACTGACGCTCGTCCACTGTGTTCAGTTTGCAGAGAAGTTCGCCGAGTATAAAGAGGCGGCGCGGCTCGCGAAGGAGAAGAGTCAAGAAAAGATGGAGATGGCCACGTCTCCTTCTCAGGTACATTCAGTACACGTCACCTATCACCAGTAGTGTGTTTAACCTTTTCGCCGTGACCTCCATGCATGTTGTGTGTGACGGACAGTAGGTAAATAGGTCACAGGGGAAATTCGGACAATACAATAATGTTTTAAAAATACTGCCAGTATAAAAGCAAGAAGTCTAGCATTCAAAAGGACATCTTAGTAAAAGTAAAGTGTGTTTAATGCGTCAAATGTTCTGTTTCTGTGGAAAAATGGCTGATGTATTATGTGTCGTGGTCCCGTTATTTCAAACCGAATAGCATCTGAGCGACTGAACACTTGCCATTATTTCAAGAAGCCAGAGTAAATCTAGAGTTGAATCTTTAGAAATAATTTGTGGTTATATGTGTGAAATATAAAACATAGTTCAAAGTTTTACTTGTGATAAATGTGCTTTCTATACTTCGGCATGTCCTGACACCGACTCCAGATCGATGTGCATATAAACCTTTTACAAACACATGCTACATTTTTTCAGCATGTTGCCACCAATTAAAAGACAGAGCTTGCTGTGAGGTATAAATTGGAGAACATAATTAGCCTGCATGTTGGGTATTTGTTTGTGGGGGATATCTAATAATAGAGTGTTTTAGGGTATGTATAACTGTGTCTGAGGATAAAAAAAAAAAACAAGCTTGTTTCATGGGAGAATCCCTTGAGAAATCTGTTCTTTAATCTAAGGGCTGTTAGCAGCCTTCATGTGTTCGTCTGTTCATTACGGAGGCTAGGGGAGCAGCCCCCCTGCTGTACTGCGGTCTATTACTAGTACTATTAATGCTGCAGCGCACATGGGCTACAGTACCTTGCTCTTCCCGTGTGAGTGTATCTTTTAATGAAGCCAAGAGGACACCGGTGCTGTCACCAGGGATTGAAGGCTGCGCGTGCACCAGCCACCACGGCGCTATAATGATGAAACTGAAGAGAGGCTGTTACTGTAAAAGCTGCGGTCCTCCCGTCACAAACTTTCAGCGGCTCGCTGAAGCTGTCTGCTCTGTTTCACCACAGAGAGTCAGCGTGTTTCACCCACACGCCTGCTGGCTTTCTTTTCCTAACTCCAGCTCCACTCTTTCCTCCCTCCGCTAGAGGAACTAAAAAAGCTTGAGAGAAAAAATGATTCCAGTAAAACACAATGAGAAGACGCAGAGCTAAATGCTATATGCTGGTCCCAACAGGCCAAGCCTCGGTGGAAACACATCATCAACCGATATTAAATAATGCTCTAATGAATGTGGAGCGCAAAATGTAAAACCAGCCATAATCTTCCTCTTATCTCCCATTTCCTTCTTGTCCATTAGAGACGTACAGGCAGTGACATTGTTCTACTGTATTGTGCTCAAGCCCAGAGTCTTAATCGCTGTGTTTTATGTAAATGCTGCAGCTAAATGAGTTGTCTCTTGTATAATTCTGTAGTTGTATGGGATATAAATCTGTAATTTCCCAGTGCAGTAATAAGCTGGTTTTACCAGCCCATAGGAATGAGGAACTGCTCACTAAGATGTGCACATTTTTAGCACCACTGCGGTAAAAGGTTTGACAGCCTGAGAGACAGCACCATCGGCAAACACACCTCTGTCGTTTATAACACCTCAGCTCTTATATGGGAGAGATTTAATTATTTTTCTTCTTCGAATTTAAAGATAGGAGCGTTGTTTTTAAATAGTGACCGTGGTATTAAATGGTACGCACTTCCTGTCTCCTAAATCAGCGTCATCAAGAGGTTTGTGAACGTCCTTGTGATTGGATAAAAGCCCTATTTTTTTTTTATTTTGCTAACATGTTTAGATACGCTAAACTTGTAACTTCTGAATTTTGAACACGATGTGTTTACAGGAAAATGCAGAAGCACACGTTTAATATAATTATTTTATTTTATTTTTAGATATTTCTGTGGTCAGATCGCGATCGAAGAGTGACTCAGACAGATCTTGAATAAAATAAATTCTCTCCTTTTCTTCTGGTTACTTAATTAAAATAAGTAAATTTACCTATGGTGTCTATCTTTGTTCATGGTAATGTCAGCACCGTAATTCTTCTGTTTAAACTAAACTGATAAATTCTTCTCCTTTTGGAAATGGAAAAAGGTTAAATCACCTCTGCAAAAATCAACCAGACATCATTAGTAGGAGTGCATCTTTTATGAATCTGAAATGACTGACACAAGAGTGTGTCATTCAGAAATTGAGCTTTTCAGATGAGTTTCCAGTAGTTCTCCTTCTTGTTTTAATCATCAATAACAATATGAAACAAAAAATATTAAAATTCTTTAATTAAATCTTGTGATTAATTGCTATGTTTACTGACCAACCGTGTTTCACGTGCAGGAGTCTCCAGCTGGTGAGCTCTCCTCTCCTTTAACCCCGGTGACTCCGCCCATGGAAAACATCAACGGCACAGATGAAATCTGTGACACGACTCCCAACTCCGATGTGCGTCCCGAGCCGTCGCAGAACGCGCTGGCCTTCGCACACAGGTACATCCCACACTGCGATATGTTCACTGTGCTGTCTGTCGCGTTTGCTAGAGTCCACACATTACTGTCCAATCAGACGTTCTCACTGTCACAGCTGTGTTTCACACAAAAAAAGATGATAAAATAGATGAGTTTTGTTCTGTTGTTTTGTCTGAGGCGCAGACATTTTGCACTACTTCTGTGTTCCTCTCTTCGTCCGTGTGCACGTCTGTACGTTGCATGTCAGCATGGTCAGGAACTCCCTCTATTCACCGCTGCTCTCTCGTGTTTTTCCCCTCTAGGGAGCAGTTTAAGACTTGTCGGGTCTTCTCTGTCTGATAGGGATGTCAGTACACGTCCCCCACTACTGCAACACCATAACTGCGCAAAAAAACAAGCAAACAAACACAAATATGTTCAGGCATTCAGTTTTCCTGAAATAAGAGCCTGATTGCAGGTCAGCAACAGGGAGGGTGCTCTTTTCAAAAAACCAGATACGCTGCCTATTAACGTAAAAAAAAAACAGCACGTCGAAACTCCAGCGAGGAGGAATGCAATGAAATCATGAATTTTATCAGTGACATTCACACACAGTCACGTCACACGGACCAGCAAAAGATGTAACTTTGAGTTTTTCTCAGGTTTGAGGAATCATTTGAGTTATTCGTTTTGTTAAATCTGAGCATGCTCAGTGAGGAAACTCACATATTTATAGTTTAATGTATGCCTACTGCAATGCAATAATATTCTTCTAAATTGAGTAGGTGGCGGTGTCACCTCTATGCATGCACCAGTACTGATGTATACATTCCTCTGTGTCTCTTGTTAGCAGACTGAATATTGAAATCATTGTTTCTTTGTGACTGTTGATCCCGGTTCGCATACAGTCGACTGTGTAAGATAAAGAGGTCGAAGGGCCGTTCAAATGTTTTGCTGTGTATAATGGCTTTCTGAAAAGGTGTGGCTGTGAGGTTCACCATCATAAAAGGTGTCAATGAAGTGTTTATGTAAGACTTATATAACACACTGTGGGTAGTGGGAGGCATAGAAAGAGCAAGACAGACACACGGAGGGAGTGTGTGTCAGAAACTGGGAAGGGAGAGAACGACAGAGAGAGGTGCATTGTATGAAGACTGTACATGAGTCACTGATACCTAATCACCACCAACTGCACGCATTTTTTGTTCCAGTAAATAAGCTGAACAGAAGGGAATGGACAATCAGTCTGAGCCGTTTTTGTATGGTAGTCGACTGTACACACCGGTCTTTTCATTTGTAATATCTCTGTAACTTGTGCTACTTTTATTATTCCTCTGGCTACGAGTCATATTAATTAAAGATGTCAATCAAACGCTAAATGGATTATCAGTCTTTTTTTCTTAAACTGCTGGTGTTTGAGTGGGGAAGCTCAGTCTTTTTTCTTTTTTTCTTTTTTTTTGATATTCAAGCTCCAGTTTAGAGAGATACGCTGCTGCTGCTAATGTGGGAAAGTCTACAAAGCATATGCTATGAAACCCCCACCGCTGTATGATGATGAACCCTTTAAGGATACGCAGCTCTGTGCGCTGAGAGCGGGATGTAGAGAGGACACCCACTGCCTGCTGCAGCCTTTGCTGCTGATGTGTCTATTAATGCTGCATGCGTGGGAGACGGGGTCGACTCTCGGCATTCACGATGGCAAGTGTGGACGTAACAAGCAAACCTCGGCCTCACATTTTCTCAGAGGCATATGCGGTGAGGGTAGATGCGAGGACCATCCACATATTTCAGCACATAACCCCTTTCTTTCTCTCTATGATTCACACTTGTTTTGTCATATACCTACAGTTTGCATCAACTGGCGTTCAACACCTTTTTCAGTAGTTCCACTAGACTCACATGTGCCTGTGGTGAACGTGTATTTTCTGACATTTGTTCATAGGCATGTGGTTAAAAAGAATAAAACGTTTTAAATGTGTAAACCCACACGGAGAAAGGCAGCAAACGCGAGCACGCACCAGACCTCTATGATGTTTTTTTGGTGTGTCTCTTTGCCGTTGTGTGTGGACGACTTGATGATGACTTGTCTCCACAGCATATATACCACGCTGCTGCTTAGCAGGGCTGTGTAGGCAGGAATGTGTGGGTGCAGGGGGCAGAGGAAGAGAGAGGAAGATGAGAGACTGTATGCAGGGCTGTGAGATTTTTTTTTATATATATATATATATATATCAGGCTGTGGGCGTGTTTGGCAGACCTGCACCAGACTCATTTTGAATGGTTTTCTGAATATTGTGAGACCCTCTCTCGGCTGAATGTGAATGATCTCCCGGTGTTGGAGGATGTAGGCGTCTGTCGGCGGGTTTTGTGGTAGGCTCGTGTGAAGGGAGACCGTGCCACTGCCTCCGTTCCTCCGGCGCTGCCATGGCAACTGCTCTGCCTCCCTGCTTCTTGAACAGCTGTGTGAGGAGGAAGAACCTACCTGACAACAAACAGCGGTCAGGACGCAGCAGAGACACAAGAGGGCTGTAGAAACACCGTCCGTGTCGTCCAGGTTTCGCAGCTTTATTGAGCACGGGAGGAAAATTGCGCTTGAGGATTTGACTTGTGAAGTAGTAAAACACAGAACAGCGTGTTGATTCTTTTATTCATTTTTTTCAGTATATATACAGTATATACAAAAAAAAAACTAAATACTCAATAGAAATAAAATTTAAAACTATTAAAATAAAAATTGTTAACCTGAGACTGCACAGAGTCTGGTCCTCTACTGTCTCTCATCAGCAGGCAAATAGATTACAAAATCAACCACATAAAGATATGTTTAGATTTTATTCAAAAACACTTCAAATATGGTCTAACAATTTCAAACTGATACACACAGGAAATAATTACTTTTTGACTTCTTAAATTACGCCAAAACTTACAGGCATCAACTAAAAAATATCTCCAGTATTTCTCTAAATTCCACCGTTATGTCACATGTATATTGTTTCGATAGTCACATCATCTTCTCTATGAGTAGTTCAGTGACACAGCAGCAGCTAACTTACCCTCTATGTGTCTCACACACCTTCATCTCTGCTGTCCTCAGCCAGGAATGTGCTCAGGTGTCCCCCTAAAACCTTTAAACGAGACTCACTCAATGATTCTCCCATCGTCGCTCTCTCCCTTGCCTTGTTCTCCGCGTGGCTCCATCCTCACATCTTGACGTCTCTTCCTGCACTCTGGCTCTCCACGCTGGTGTGTGGGGCTTATACTTTGGCGGGGCGGCGTGCCTTGGTGACAGCACTGCGCCGTCTGCATGACTGCGTGTGCGTGCCGCTGTGTGTCAGCTAATATGTGCATGTGTAGGATGCAGTGTCGTCTCCCTCCTGTGCGTCACGCATGCAGACACACTTGCACTCGCGGAGGGGGTGGCTGTTGTGTAAGAACCGAAGGCGCTGCGGGAGTCCAGAGTGAAATCTATCCGGGCTTTCTCTCTTTTACACTTCACAGAGTGGGTGTTATGGCAGAGTGTAGTGCTACTGCAGTGTGTGAGCTTATACAGAGGGCTATACGTGTGATTGTGTGTATCAGTGAGGGGGTGGAACAGAACTGAAAGCAACGTTGTTGTGGGTCATACAGATCCTCGTCAGCCCTTGAGCGAGCTAAGCGTTGCTTTGTACTTTTTCTTTGTATGTGTTTGAGGAATCACTGTGAAGTATGTGGGAGTGGGAGCTCCTCTCCAACGATACTTGGCTCGATGCTGGTACTCGACCATGTTTAGGTCTCGTACATTCTCCCGCCAAAGTCAGACATTATGTGAGAGACAAGGAGTGCATTATGTGAATCTGAAACGACTGCATGCGGTGCACGTACAGGAAACATTTTCCCTCCTTGAAACTGTGTCTATTCATACATCTAATGTACACAATATATACTAAAACACAATATATACTACACAACAGAACCGTTGACTACACAGCCAAAGTGTTTTCTCCACCAGCCTATTTTCCATCATGGAATTCAGACATGTTCAATCACTTCTCCGTCATCTCTCATCTCGTCTCCTCGCCTGTGAGTAGCTGGACCAGATTAGACTCCCGCCAGTCTGAGGATATAATCTCAGATTACAACTCATGTGGCAGACAGCTGCTTTCACAGCCACTGGCCCGACCCCCAGTCTGAGTGCCCACTGCAGTCTTTGTCTCCTGATGTGTTCTGGTCAAATCTGACCGATGTACTAAGAGTCTGCTTGAAATATGTATCTTGTTTCATCTAATTTGAAGATGGGGATATTATAGGGGGTTATGTTTTGAGTTTTTTTTTATTTAAATTATGACTGTGGTGTCCAAATTGTAGAGTTTAGGAACACGTCCATCTATCAAATGGACAGACTTGCATTCTGTGATACCCATACAAGTTCGGACAATTCCCTTCACTTCAGAGGACATTACACTAAAAACATTACATTAAATTCCTAAATATCATAGCTATAAGTAAGGAGGATATTGTCACTCTGACAAACAATCACCATTATTCTGATGATACAGAGCTGCAGAGATACTTTATTCCGCTCTGGTGTATGAAGTTTTCTTTGGGACATTGCCCACGTTTAATTTGTGACACCACATAAGGGTCGTGATCACACTGGAGAGGAGGAGAGAGAACAGGACGAAACTGACAGCGAAGGTGCTTTAGAGGAGGAAGTGTCAGAAGTGAAAGACAACACAGTCCAGGGTGCAGACCGTGGGAAAACCGATGAGGTGGAATCAAGTGATGAGGAGGAGGACTGTCACCTTCTTGTCAAAGAATGGTAAATCGTTCTGGTTTTCATCCACATCAGAGAGGAGAGGCAGGCTGTCAAGCTGCCGTATGCTGGATTAATCTAGCCGTTCTTGCGGATCAGCACTGCAGTCATAAATACTTTGCAACTTCTACAACTTTAGAGGCTGGATGGGTATTAAAGGAGAAGTGGAAGGAAGAAAACTGGACAGACATCCACATGCGCTGTACATCGTTGTGTTGATTCTGACAGGAGTATGATGGATTTTGACATCCTGTCGCGGGTGATCCGTTTCATGAAAAGAGGTGGAGTCCCAGTAGGTCCAGCGTCTACAGTCCTGGATGTTGTAGTCAGTAATACGGTCCTGCACGTGCAACACACAGGGAAGAACCAGACTAGAAAAGAACCACGTGGCCCTGGGCACAACAGCACGTCTCCAGGAGCATAACATAATTTTTTATTTCATTTGAATAATGCAGATATGTTTTTAGAGGTTCATTGCATCTGTTCAGTATTTTCTTGATTAATTGAGTTGATTAAGTTATATACACATGCTGTACTCATGAAAAAGAATAGCAACCCATGATGGAGGTAATGAGCATCTAAAATGTGTCGCATTACAAAACTTTGTATGGATGGATGGACTACGAGCTGAGGTTCTGATACTTTAATCGGACGGATGAGTCGATGGATGCATGTATATTTTCCACAGATATTTAATATATAACTACAGTAATATTACAGTAGTAATATAGTCGATGGATCGATGGATGGATGACTTAAAAGCTGTGGTTCTGATATTTTAATTTTGCTTTCACGGCCACAGTTTCAGATTTGCACCAGACGTCATCAGATGTTTCAGGTTTGCACATCTTTCAGTCATAACGTGACCATCTTATGGTACTGTTGGTTAACTGACAGCGTGCTTCCCTGTGTTCTGCTGCAGCCCAGCTATGACAAAACACTGGGAGGCTGAGCTGGAGGCACTAAAGGGGAACAATGCCAAGCTAACGGCAGCTCTGCTGGAGTCCACGGCCAACGTCAAACAGTGGAAACAGCAACTGGCTGCCTACCAGGAGGAGGCAGAGAGACTACACAAACGGGTGAGCAAGGGGGCCACAGGAGTGCTTGTTGGTTTTCATGTGTGATTAAGTCATTTAAATTTTTTAAAAAAGGAGCATTTGGAAGGGCTGCTCTGAAGTCGGGATGAGAGGAAGAAGCAGAGGAGAGTGTAAGCAAGAGGGAGAGGAAACAAAGTGAATTCTGGGAAAGAGATTGTGATCAGACGCGTGTGCCAGTATCTCTCTTTCTCCATTGATTTGAATGATGATGTGCGTCTTGTCCTTGTAGGTGACCGAGCTTGAGTGCCAGAGCAACCAAACCCCAGTGATCAAATCCCAGAAGACTGAACTCAACCAAACCATAGAGGAACTAGAAAATACACTTAGAGATAAAGAAGAGGTGAGTTGTGTGTCTGTGTGTGAGAGTGGGGGGAGTGACTTATCTAAACCTATGTTTATATTACACCGCCTTTTAAACTTTTCTGTGTGCTACAGGAAATGGAAAAATTGAAAGAAGAACTGGAAACCATGAACGACCTCATGGAGCAGAAAGACACTCTCACCCAGAAATTAGAGGTGAGTGAAAGAAACTCAACGTCTCATGTGG
>JASGAT010398131.1:0-44396 GCA_030220025.1 Chelon auratus
CCACCCCAAAGCAATGACGCTCCTCGATAGTGGCATCCATCCTCAGCAGGATGCGGACTGACACAGGCACACACACAAAAATGATTTGGAAACAACTCAGAAAACACGAAGAACAGCACAAGGTGTTGACCTGGTCCCCAAATTCACTAGATCCCAAACCGATTAAGTATCAGTGGGATGATCCACAGAGGCTACTCCCCTCAACCCGTATTACCCAAAGGCCCCCCACTAACGACATCCTGTTGCCAGACACCACAGGACACCCTCAGAAAGCCCATGTCCATTCTCTGATGAGTCCCAACTGTTTTGGAGGCACAAGGGAGACCTACACAATATTAGGAAGGTGGTCATAATCTTATGCCTGATCGGTGTATATTTATTACACAACTTGCACTTATTTAGATTAGGTTTTCTTGTCTTACCCCATGACATTTCTCCGACATAATGTAGAGGAGCTGCCCCATGGTGACACCCAGCTTCCTCACTTCTCTGGTGTACGCACAGCGGCGCTGTCTCAAGCCTTCAATCAGAGACCTGTAGGTCCTCATTTTGTGCATCACGCAGGCATTCTGTTCATGAGTAACAATTAGTGTCTCTGTGCAGGATTTACAGCAGCTGAGATTGGCAGCCAAAACACCACAATAGTTAGAGGAGTAAATTTGAGGGTTACTCAAAACAGAGAGTAAAAGATAAACATCCATTAAAAAAACAGCTTTTTCTATAGATAGCAGGTCATATATAATATCTACATTATCCTAAAGATAAATGTCAGTTTGACACTGTCATACTTACATGGACATCAAGGTAGAGATCTGGAATGTGTGACATGCAGTAACTCTGGATGAAAAAAAAACGATATGCTGTTAATATGATGCAGATCTCAACATGTCAGCATGACCTTATCAGGGTAACATAATGTGTGCTCCTTAAAATCACATTTATGATTTAATTAAACTAAATTAAACATGCACGTCTAAAGAGTGCACCAGAAACAGAAGAGCAGGAGACAGCAACACTTAAAAATAAAGTCTACTTCATGCAGAGAGAGAAAAGAGAAAATATCTAAAGTTGACAACACAACAGCTGACTTA
The DNA here is from genome assembly GCA_030220025.1 of Chelon auratus. NCBI lineage: Eukaryota > Metazoa > Chordata > Actinopteri > Mugiliformes > Mugilidae > Chelon > Chelon auratus. Next base: position 1,092 of record JASGAT010398131.1, read on the forward strand.
CAGTTTCATAGCCCATCTTCAGCTCTGCGGCCCACTGGGTGAGCTCTCGTGCCATGTACAGTACCTTAGTGTAGCATGTCGGTGGGTAGAAAGGATAGCTCAGCACCAGCGGCACCAGAGACGACACAAGCAGCAAACGGATAAAGATCCCCATGACTCCCAGTCCCAGACACCTACTGTACAAACAGAGCCTTCCTATGTTTGTGTGACCGACACACACATGCAGCCACACACATGCAGCCACGTATGCATGCAGACAGATTTTTTTTTTTTTTTCACACCCTTTGTTTACTCCAAAGTTATTATGAAAGTGAAGAAACTGGATGACAGCCGATGATCCTCTGTGTAGGATGAGGGAGCTCTGAGGGCAGTTCAGGAAGATATTCAGATATTCAGTTAATTGAGTAACTGAGAGTAGCAATGTCACCATGAAGACATACCGTACTTTGATCCAAGTGAAAAATAATAATAATAATTAAAACAAAGCATGTGAAAATATGGTATTTGAAAGTATACTTGACTTTAATTTTGCAGCTGAAATGCTGGGCAGATGGATCAATAGTCTTTTATCTAAAAAAGCGGTAGCTTCTGAACATTTTCTAGTACAAATACCTAGAAAAGTGTAAAAATTCATGATCAAATGATCATTTGCAAAACAAGGCACAGATAGTGTGTTTCTAAAGCCTTAAGATCACCTGCTAATATAGTACTTGAATTGAATCAGATGTGTGTTTTAATTTTTAATAGTTGTTATATTCTTCCTTGCGGTTAGCACTGATGCCTCACAGCGAGAAGGTCCCAGGTTTGAATCCATGGATCGACTGGGCCTTTCTGTGTGGAGTTTGCATGTTCTCCCTGTGTCTGGCCTTGTGATAGACTGGCGACCTGTCCAGGGTGTACCCCGCCTCTCGCCCACTGACAGCCGGGATAGGCTCAAGGAGACCCCCGCGACCCTTAACAGGATTAAGCGGGTACAGAAGATGAATGAATGAATGAATGAATGAATATTCTTCCTTGCAATACACAAGTTAGTTCACTAGTAATGGTATGTGCCCAGAAGGGACCGGATAGTTTAAATGTTTGACTTTAATATGAGATAGAAGGTGTTTAGAGAGCATTGAAGTGATGATGCAGTGTCACTTCACTCCCATCTTTTTAACGAACACATAATACATACATAGTATTCTATAAGAATTAAGAAAATGTGAAAAAAAAACAATTAGCCTTACATTTCTTAACTATAAGCTTGTTTTAAGCCGTTATATATTCAATGACATTCAAAAAAATTATTAAAAAAACACTGTTTATCTGGATCAGGTTTTATGAATTTGGAGAAATTAAGTGACTACTGTTTCTTTAGTAAAACTTCACATACAGTATATTCTTCAGGAAAACTCAAATGCTATATAAAACTATATAGCATAAACTTCCACTAAAACTTCCAAACATATAATTGCCATAATTAAGCATTTTTTGCATTGGGGAAAAAAGGATTGTGTGAACCCTTAGAAAGCAGTATTAACCATTTAAGTGAAAGATTTCCCATAAAACCAGGTTTATATTACACTGTAATTTCTTTTTCCTCCACTAGATGGGGCGAATTTCACAGAATTCTAGTCTCTTCATCTTTCGCAGTCCAGATTTCTCACTTCCTTGTGTTTAAAAAAAGAAGAAGAAATGTACCGCTTTGCTCATTTAAAATCTGAATTCACTATAACAAGAACCTAAATATGACTGAACTTCTTTGCAGGCACAAAAGAAAACAAAACAGGGACACATGCTGTGGCTGTCCAGGTGTGATACGGCACATGCCATCACTCATCACACCTGAAAGATGTGCACACTTCCTGATGCAGCCAAGGGCCCAATAAGGGACTGGCCTGGTTCTGAGTGATGCTCGCCACCCTCAGTAGAGTGAGAGTCGGAGGTCTGTCCCCTACCTCTGTATGAAGATGGATGACCCACACTGAATGTGTCTTGGAATGATGGAGAGGCATAAAGAAGGAGAAAATGCGCGGTGCACACTGCAAGCATATCTTTCATCCCAGAGTCCCAGAACACAGCCAATCTCCTCTTGACCTTGGCCTGCTCAGTTATCAAGGGACAGGGCGACCGTGCAGACCTGGTAATGGATGAATGTGTTTTACTGTTAGCTGGTAAAGGCTTCAGAAGTAACAATACAAAGAGAAAGTGGACTAAAGACTTTTTATTTGCAACGTCCTAAGGAACATCTTTACTGTGCTTCACGTTTACGTAGCGTCCCAGTCACACCCTCATTCAGAGCCAATGAAAGGAAGCTCTCTGTGAAGGGCAGAGGATTAAGTGCCTTGCTCAAAGTGGACACCAGTAGTAAGAGTAAGTAAGTCAGGAATGTCTCAGTCAAATATAGACAAAAGTGCTGTGAACATTCATGCTCAGATCTACTGCTGTGCAGTGGAGAATCGTAGTGATGTGACCCAGAAAGGCTGCTCCTATAAGATAATCCTAAAACATTCATTATAAACTGCGTGTATGCCCATTTAACCAAAGAACTACCATAGATAGAACACTAAAATACTTTGTCTATGTAGACTCACAGCTGAACACTGGGAGAGATAAGCGCCTGTTGCTCTCAGTGCATAATTACTATTTCCATATAACTTTAAAGGTTATTAAAGGCAGCGCACTCAGATAGTCTATGAAGGGACTGGCTTCCACCTGGGGAGCCAGGTTAAGGCATCCCGTCCGCAAACTGCCTACCATGCATTTAACAGCTAAGCAAGGTGGCAACCCAATGTGAACTGCAGGGGGCGCTGTTCTAAAGCTGAACATCACCTCTGACTCCATGGTGGCAACTAGAAAAAGACAAAAAAACAAAAACAAAAAAAAACCAAACTCCCCGCAGATATAAATGCAGTAGAATAAAAAGAGGAAACATCAGTGGCAATGTTATAATTTTACTGCTTTAATCTGAATCTCTACTTCCACTGAGACTCGGGAGAAACTTTTAAGATATCTCTCTCTCAGTCATATACAAAAAAATGATTTTTTTTTTTCTTCATGGGGGATGATGATTTAGCGGAATTTTTATTTATTTAAGATTTGAAAGCCAGCCAAAGCGAAACATCAGCCCCAGCTACAGCGGATCAGCCGGGCGGCTTATGAAACGTGCCTCCCCAGACGCACGGTGGTGGCCAGCCCATTAACGCAGACTGCGATGTGGAGGTCAGTCTCTCATCAGTGCGACGCGCCGAGCAGTTCCCCCCTTAACCTCCTTGTTGGCTCCCTTTATCTCTTGTCCTCCAGAAGCACTACTGCACGGGATTTCGCATTGCACTCCGTCGGCGCATCCCGCAAGTCACGTCTATGCGGTTCCAATTTTTTTTTATTTATTTTTTTCTCTCGGGGTGGCAGGTGTCCCGGTGCGTCGTCGTCCGGACACCGGACAAGTGATGCTCTGAGCTGCACTGTTGCGCCCCTCTCGCATCGCATCTCTGCAGCAAACCGGGATAGAGATGGTGCCATGCTCAACTAACCGGCAGCGTTCAGAGGTAGGTGCCCGCAGCTGCCCCTGCATGGATGCAGGTGGGGGGGTTGGGGTGTGTGTGTGGGGGGGTACTTTCTATTCAGCGCATGTTCTCCCATTTGATCAGATAAGGGCTCCGAGCACAATGTCCTCTGCGGGGAGCTTCAGCACTGCGGCTTCCCTCGATAGTTTCTGAATATTTAATTTAACCCAAGAGGGACATTCGCATTCAGCTGTGACCTTATCTTGCAGTGTTGGAATGACATCCATTAACGGATTCCCCATAACTGTGCGAGTTTACCTTTTTTAACCCACGGATGCACCCCATAGCTCAGTTCATTCACTCACTCAGTCATTAGATCACATGTCACTCACTTTAACAGGAAGCTACAGCAGAGCTATGGTTTTGCAGGGTATTCTCTTGCCATTAAACAACTCAAACTTACTTTTGTTTCATACACCTCATCCTAATTGTCCGTGGGCGCCACACTGCAGAAAGTGTAACAACATGCCTGCACTGAAACGAAAACCCAAATTCACGCCAACTTTCCGCTTCATGAGACAGCAGAGTTTCTTGTAGTAACTCATGAGATCTGTCGTCCTGAAGAGGGCAGCCTGAGGGATTCCATTTACAGTACATAACGGCATCAGACTATAAATCAAAAGCCCCCAGTTTTGGGCTCTTAATGGGAAAGCGGATCCTGCCATTCATCACAAATGCACTGCAGACAGTGCTCCTGTGGGCTTTTGATTAAAAACATAAAAGTTAAATAATGGATAAGTGACAGACGGGAGGAAAGGAGGGAGAAATGAAGGAGGAAGAAGAAGAAGGGAGGTGGGAAACACACCTGGTTATGTAAATCTAACAAAGCACATTTCAGCATTAATGCCACTATTTCTTCCCTTTGAGCATCGGAAACATTTTCTTCCCTCCCTCTTTCTCTCTCTCTCTCTCTCTCTCTCTCTCTCTCTCTGTCCCTCCTTCTGTCAGTCTGCTGATGGTGTCATGTTTTCCTTCCTCCCCTCACAGGTTAGACTCTCAGTCAACGGTGGGTCACGGCTGGCAAGAGTCGTCCGTTTGCCTGCGCTCATCTGAACACCAGTGAAGACAGACTGCAAACCTGCACTGTAGTGGAGTGTGTGTGTGCATCTTCAGTCCTTAACTCTGAGAGTGCCTGTGTATGCATGTGCAATGATGCGTGGCTGTGACAAAGTTAAGAGTTGAGACCCGATCAAGTCAGCTAAACAGAATCCAGTACGTGGGACTTTGTGTGTGTGTGTTTGTGGCTAATTGTTGACCGGGCTATGAGTACGTCTCAGAGGGAGAGCCGTTGGATGCTGAGTTGAGCTGAGCACAAGAGGAAAACCTGTGAGAAGGAGCAGCAGCCATGGGGCTCGGACAGTCCAGCAAGGCTCCGGTGACTGATGACACGGAAGAAGGTGAGCGGCGTTAAGACCTAAGATTGCCTGTTTCTCTATACTTTTGTGCTTCAGATTCATAGCAAATGTGAGAGGATGTGAGAGGGATTCACCGCCGCTGATTGCCAATCTTTTCTGCAGCCTTGTCAGCGTGTTAAAAGATTTATCTGGCAAGGCTAAACCCACTTACACTGGTGTAAAGCTAATTACGCCGCCCGTCTTTTGCACAGATACATATCATTAGAGTGAAGAAAGTTGCTCTGTGAATCTCAAAGATTCATCAGAACTCGCCGCCAATCATTCATTAAACTTTTGGTGTAGAATCGTATCGACTGCGTTAGACGTGCCAGGCTATTATATTAAACCTATTTGTAGACTGATGGAAGTCAAGGTCTTCTTCTACAAGAGGTGTTACAGCTCTTGGTTTGCATGAGGCTCTTGGTTCAAATTAATTTTCCTTTTTTTCTTAGTGTCTTACATAAAATATTGTGAATTTATTGAGTCAGTCTCTGAAATGAATTCCACTCTGGCTGAACCTTGAAATAAGCCAGTGTTACATGAGTCAGTGATTTAGTCAGAAGTGACTTTTCTATTTTACTTTTTAGAGATTTTTTTCCTCTGTGTCACAGACAGTTTGTTACATTTCATTATTATTTTGTGTAAAGTTGCTCACTAAAGCTGTAAAACATATTTTAAGTTCAAACAGGTTACATTCAGACAGGATACACTTCTATTAATTAGCATTTGAGTTTGTATTTGTCGTCTGCTGGGACACGATTTTCACTACTATTCAAGAAACCAAATAAATTTTTCCCACGCTGACCATCAGACCAGTGCCTCGCGTCCGTGGCTTTCTCTTTTTCACCGTGGGCAACGTCTACCCGAGATGAAGCCATTGCTCATAGTTAACCTTGCTGCTCAGTCATCCGGCGTGCCGTGCTGGAAATGTCACTCATGACGGAGCTTCTCTGAACTCCCGAGTTAATGCAATAGCGCACCTCCTCTGACTCCTCTCTCGCAAACAGCGTGGGCGATTTCACAGAGGGCAGAGGGATAATAAACAAAGAGAACGCGCCGTTTTGAATGAGAAGCAGCCCCGCTCGCTGGAAACAGAGTAATCCCCTCGCTGATGAAACCCACGTCACAGGCAGAGAGGGTTCTCCTCTTGAGGTCAGAGTGACCAAATGGGTGTTTCTTGGCTTGTTATTGCTCGACATTGCAGCGTGCCTATTATGTCCCCTCGAAGCCTTATACTCCCAAGATGCACGGGAGACACAGGGCATGATTGGCGGGGGTGGTTGCAGAGGGAGGAAGACAGGGTTAATAGAGAGAAGGAGGAGACAATTAGAGATAGAGAGTAAAAAATTAAAAGACAGATTGTTATGAGAACCATTTACAAAATACCTGATATCTTTCAGAAAAAACACGCACAAAGAAAGAGATTGTTGATATGGCAACGGTGGCTTCCAGTAGCAATGTGCCTAGAATTATTAGAACTCTTATATTTTGATAAGTGTCAGTCCGTATTCCTTTGAGTAGCAATAAAGATGCAAATGGAGGTTTCACTTTACACTTCAGAGGTATCAAATGTCACAGGAAGGTGATATTGGCCACGGCGATGAAATTTATATTTGTTTGTTACTTCTGCTGTGAGCCATTACACATGCTGACCATAGTATCTGTGCAGCTAAGTTTTAAATACAGACTATTGCAAGATGACAAATGAATGTGAGTGAATTAAATGCACGGGCTGTTTCCTGGTCTCCTGGTCCTGTCTCCTGGTCTCTTTGCAGAGACAAATGCATATTCCATAGTTTATACTGAGTTCACATTAGCTGATTTACACAGGGGTGCACACGTGAAGGTGAACTCTGCCAAGACATGTTAATGTCCTCAGAGAATGTGGCGCGCACATCACGCATCCCTCATGTGTCGTGTGTACGTTTGCCGCTCTGTGCAAGAGGGACACCTCTGTGGTTCATGGACGGGTCCTGTTTACTGCTCACCGTACTTTATTCACGTTGTGGCGGCACATGGAGCCGCGGGTTTCCGTTTCAGTTGTCGGAGCAACGGCGTAAACGCTGCTGGGTGCTTACATGATTTACAGGATTCTGGGGCGGAAGAACAGGCGGAAGATTCAGAGAGAGAGTCATTATGTACACAATGAGACGGCTAATTTGGAAAATGTAATTTGCATTTTATAAATGATAAAACTGTGTGCGCCACCCTATAACATCTGAAATAGACTCACGCTGTTTATTACTTATTTGCTATCTGCATCTTTCTGATGCTGTCAGTTATCTCCTAGACTGTGCAGTCATACCATAGACTGTATATAAATATGGACAATTCCACTTCCTTGCACTGGCCAAACTGATGCTATTTTTGCGGGGATGTGTCTTGCGAGAGTGTAGCCAGGGTCTGCGCAGTATAGTCCAAGAGTGGTAACCACGTTATCTCTTGACTCTAGATTCACTCATTTGTTTCGTCTGCTCTACCTCCAACAGTTACAAAGAAATGTTGCATTACACACTGTACTTTTTTGCAACTCTCACAGTCGCATCCTGTTTCTATAGCGTCTAATAACTAACTAAAATGAAACTTATCCAAAGAATTGATACTTGTACATGGATTAACATTATATTAACTACGTAAAATGACAGAAAGCATCTTTGAAAAGTGTGTATTTAGTGTTTTAGTTTGACCCAAGTCCCATCCGCTAACATGGAGGGGGTGTAGCTTATGACCTATACTGCATTCAGTCACCAGGGGGAGCTCTACTTGCTTTAGCTTCACTTTTGAGTTGTTCCGGCGTCCATCTCTATACCGTCCATTCCTATACAGTCTATGAGTCATACACTGAGGATTCATACATTTGCAGTGACCAAGCATGAAAAACTGATTTGATTGTGGGTTAAATGCTTCTTGTTAAACAGTAAAAAAGTAATTGCCTTAATTGCATTGAAGTGACACAACAGTCTGTTTTATAGCCATCAATTTCCAGTTAATGTGTTTTTATCCAGCAAATTCAACGTATGGAGCAGCAATCAGCTCATACACATTTGGAAATTGGTGCAATTTTTGGTGTTTAAGCTGTCTAACAGAGTTACAGTTAAATAAGGACTATAGGCTCAAAATGCAGACTCTGCTTTGATTAAAGGATATCCACCTACAAATAGGAGGAAAGGTTTTAATAATAACAACCTCTTTTATTTCCAGACCCCTAGTGACTGGACACTCAAAAGCTGCTTTATGGGCAGATGTGGCTTATTCCTTTATTATTATTATTTTTTTCAACGGTTAAGCAGATAAAAAGGTTGGAGTTGCAGTTGAATATCCTCAAATTAAAACTGAGAGTCTGCACTTTACGGCTGTATTTATTATATAACTGTAACTGGTTTAACATTTTGGTAAAGAGCAAAAATAACCAAAAAAATCTGTCTGTGTCCAAATTTATATTGACCTAATTATTAATATGTTTATCCTTTATGTACCAGCAGGCTTGAGATTGACAAATGTGAGTTGATTTAAGTGATAGGGTGTCAGTCTGACTATTTGGCTGCATCATGTACATTTCATCATCTGTTCTGGTCAGTGAGGGCCAATGCGTAAATCCACATGCAGTCCAGAATGCATCACCAAAAGACTGTGCATCTTCAAAGCTGACCAGCGACGGTTGGACAAACTCAGACAGAGAAACCAATCTGCCAGACTGTAACGTGGTACATTGCGGTCGTACGAACAGTGTGAGGCGCCGTGTGAGGCCGAAAATGAACAAGCGTGATTACTTCAATCCAAACTGATTAGCATGTGTCAGTCAAATTCAAATTGACCAGCAGATGAGTTTCCCAGTCGGATGATTTCCTCAGCTGGTTTGCACCACGGAACAGACTGTCAATGTGTCAATTCCACTCATGTGCAGACTTTGATCATTACACGCTCCGTTATTCATGTGTCCATCATTTAATAACGCACATTGAACCGGGCTGGTTAAATGTCCACCGTTCCCCCTGCTTCTCTCTTGTCTCCTTCTTGACTGGTTCTCTTCCTGCAATCACAGAGCTCTCCGGTCTCATCCACGACCACAGCTGTGTTTCTGAAAAACCCATCAGGACATAATTTCGAAGTAGCTCAGCAGGAAAATCACCATGTACATCTGCGTGCACATTGTAAAGCACATTTTGTTGGACATTTTCCAACTCCAAACCATATAAACTTGGATGCTTTGATATCTGTTTTTGTAATGGGGGAGTGTGTCCAAAGAGATTAACACCTCATATCAAGGCGTGCATAGTCATTAGAAAGGTTCATTACCTCAGGTAATATATGTGAGACAATTTAGCCAACGTTGAAAAGTCCAAATTGTCCAAAACTGCCTTAAGACTCATGTAACACTATGAACACAAAGAAGAAGAGGAATCATTTCCCAATGAGAGCATCTTCCAGAAACTGAAACCAACCTTGGATGTTTTAAAAAGATTTGAAAGAGAGATGAAATTAAATGAAGTAAGGCTATATCACCAACGGTTACCACTTTGAATCAGGTGCCAGCAAGGCATGGGCTGCTATCTTTAACGATAGCTAGTTGGACCTTTTTGGGTCGAAGATGAAAGAAAATCAACTACCAAACCTCCTGCCATTCTCCTTGTCATGCATGACAAAATACTCCAATGCTTAGCTACCCGGCAAAGGTCTCTCAAAGGTGACCCGATAATGACTTGGCACCCTTCCTAACCTGCCTTAAATCCTATTATGGGCTTTTTTTTCCAAATGTGAGATTTATAGTACAGTGAGGGAATAAAGCACTTCAGTTTGAACAGCATCTGGGAGGCTGTGGTTGCTGCTTCAGCAAGTGGGGTTTTTTTTGTTTTTTTTTTGCACGTAGAGATGAAGAAAGTGACGGGTCCCCATGGATGGAAGCTTCATGGCAGCTTTAGAAAAGACAAGTGGCTATAAACTGTATGTCGCTGTTTGTAAAGGCCAAAAAAATACAATTTAATTGCTTTTTGTAACACTTATTTCTTACACAAAGAATGTAGTTTCTCAGTAACTTTTGATAACATTTTCTATATGTGCAACAATAAAATGAATCCTTAGGAATACTGCACAGTTTGCCTAATAATTGTGCATGCAGCGTAAAGCAGGGCCTCATATGGACACTATCAAGAGTAGGTTGTGTAAACACTCCAATACAGATAGTGGGAGAGGAGGAAGTGCCAGTGATACGTGACTAACAGAGCATAACATTAACTGTCACATCCAATAGATCTAGTGACTGCAGGCAGGATGTGTGAGCGTGTACGCGTCTTAGAGCACGCCTTAGTGCGCTGCTGCAAAAAGAAGCAGGTAATGTTTTAAGTCAGCACTTTATGGCCAATAAATGTGCGGGTGTGTCTGATGATGATTGTGAGTGGATTGTGTAGATCTGTGTGCGCAGCTCCCTTCTGTCTGTCTGTCTGCGTGTGTGTGTGTGTGTGTGTGTGTGTGTGTGGGTGGGTGGGTGTGTGCGTGTGAGATCAGATGAGTGCAAAGAGTGGGCAGCAGCTGTTCCATCCTCGGGGAAACAGCAGAGAGGGAAAACCTTCTGTCCTGGTTGTCATGACAGCAAGAAACAAACAGCCCCATCCGGTTCCAATAGGCGATAAATGTTGCTGATAGATGGAAGAGAGTGAGGCTGATTTGGTTTAGGTCGTGCGTAAGTGTAACACAGAGAGAAAGAGACTAATGGAAGGACTGGGGGGATAGGGCACCGTGGATGAAATTCAGAAATAACATGCTGCCTTCCTACAAGAATTATTTGCGCTGAAGGTTTCTGACATATGTCAGCTACTCCTGGTCACCCTGGCAACCTCAATCAGGTTTAGCTTGACTGGCATATTGTTCAAATAAGCTCAGAGCAGTGAACCAACTGAAGCTGGACTGGACTGCTTCAATGATCCTCATGTTAAATTTTGTAATATGTGCACATGTTATTTGACTTCTGTGTGGATTTATATCTACCTGTAATTTTTATTTAGTGCAAATTGAAGTTGCAGAAGCATATTGCATTGTCCTGAATAAAAAAATGAACCATGTTTGTACAAGTTAAAAATGCGATACCTGCCCCCCTTGTACTCGAGCCTGCATGGCCTAAGGACGCTGCGGTATCGTCCACCTAAACACGAGAGGAAGTAACCATTGCCTGTGCCTTAACAACGTTTCATTAGTGAGTTATTGATCCTGGAAGTAAAGCTGACAGACTAATAACAATACCATACATGCAACTTAAAGACTGAAGTGTCTCTCTCTCTGTCTGAAGCCCAAATCACAATAAAACTTGATTGAGCTAAGCAGACAGAAGGATATTGTCTGTTCAGTTCATCTTTCCATTAAACAGAACTATTTAATAATCATCTCATGAAAACAGAATACATTTAATTATTTTGCTCTGAAATAAAACAGACTAATTTTTTTCTCAACTGAATGCTGCATGCTTCACTGACACTGTCTTCTGCAGAAGAAAGAATTTACAGCTCATAAAACTGAAAGCTGAGTGAGTGCTGATTAAGTAAAGATGCTCGTAGTTGTTGGTGACAGTGTCTTTGATTATCCATGATCGTTATTAGCGAAGGAATAACCAGAACATTTTACAGGCTTAAACTACTTTAGGCTTGTTTTGTGTTCATTGTTAAGTATCTCTTATCTCTTTTTTCCCCCACAGTCAATTTCGACCACTTCCAGATCTTGAGGGCGATAGGAAAGGGAAGCTTTGGAAAGGTAAGTCCATGTTTGCAAAAGTGTTTCCAGACTGTTTTCGATTACAGAAGGTCAGAGGGTCCACAAAAGACAAAGTTAAGGGAGGGATAAAGTTAAATTAGAACTTCATTAATTCCAAAATGCTATATGCTGCTCGAGTTTCCCGACGTGCAAAACAACCAGAAAATAAGTCTAACAGGTCACAGCAAAGGAGATAATAACGACAAGGAAGCGGTAGATGTGGCACTCAAACATAGAGCATCCCAAGAAATATATGAACATATTCAACCAGTACTGAAACACCAACATCACAGAAGATCCACTTACCGTATTTTCCGCACTATAAGGCGCACTTAAAAGCCTTTAATTTTCTCAAAAAACGACAGTGCGCCTTATAATCCGGAGCGCCTTATATATGGATTCATTCTGGTTGTGCTTACTGACCTCGAAGCGATTTTCTGTCGTACACGGCGCTCACGGCGCTCAAAGCCGCACCGCTTGCAGCATTACGGCTACCGTAGTCAGGAGAACCGACGTCCCGCCCCGCTACTTCCGGGTCATGGGACCTATCTTTCGAAAAAATATGAACGGCAGTCTATGGAGAGATTTGGTCGGTTCTGTACGCACCAGCATGCAGGACTTGTAGTTTGTTTAATTACGTATTTTCCATAGCGTTTCTCTTAATGCGCCTTATAGTCCGGTGCGCCTTATATATGAAAAAAGATCGAAAATAGACCATTCATTGACAGAGCGCCTTATAATCCAGTGCGCCCTATAGTGCGGAAAATACGGTAAATCAAAACTAATAAAAATACAATCTCCGATATCTAATTCAAGTTCAGAAGTAGCATGTGATCCTTTGGCTTCAGCTGATTCTGATTAATCTAAAAAATTCATCACAATTCTCAGAGATAAATATTTCCCCACTAAAACCCTAAAAGAGCACCAATATGTTTGTAGATTGACCTAGTTTGAGCTCTACGTGATCCCCTTTGATTTCCTTGTGGAGTCCTGCTAACATAAGGCGCAACATGTTGCTGCAAATAATATTATTATAATAATATTATTATGTCCTTGGCCGTACAGTATTATCATTCACGGTCTAGTAAAGCTTTCCGGTGTTAATTTGCCTGAGAACAACCAGCGACGCCATGGTCACAAATCTGAGCCGTCATGTTCCGTCTTATCGTTAAGCCATGCAGCGCCGAGTAATTCAAATCGGCGCTTGCAGCATATGCAAGCACACGTAGGGATGCACTCGCATGCACATGCATACACACATGCATGCATGCAACACCGGACTCACATGGCATCAACAACAGATAAGCGGTCTAATCACAGTAGATGGGAAACGGTTCAATGGGAGGAGTGATGCGGCCAGGGGTTGGCTGATTAACTGTGCCAGCTGGTCCACAGATCACTCTCTTAGATAGCAGTAATCACTGGCTTATTGACGCTGGTAGCACAGAGAAGCACGACTACTATAAATACGGGGTATTACACCTCTGCATATTGAAAATAGGCATGCGTCTATTCTCAGACGGTCTCAAAAAGGGAACAACATAATCAGTACATAATCGTGCAATCAGAACTGCACCAGGTGCTATCGTCCGCAACAGTCATTCTATTTATTTATTCCTTTCCTGACGACATGCGCTCGCAGTTCTAATGACTGGCGTCGCCCATTTTCTAAAATGCAACGTATATTGGTGTTGAAAGTTCTTAAGAGAGGATTAAATTCACGATCACGGAGATAAAAGACAAATCCTGCCCTTCAAAGATTCCTTCCAACCTTGTTTTAGATTACTGTCAGATTACTGGTTATTGCAGGGATGTTACTAACATTCCCTGAGTTCATGTGTCAAGTGCATTAAGGAAAGCTTTAGACAAACCTGGATAGACGGTGGAAAACACACTGATGTGTTGTATCATTTCCCGATGTGTCAATCAATATGTTTTACATGCTATTTACCGATGATGAGACCTGCTGAGCCCTGTTTTAAGCAACGTTGGATAAAATATTTTAAAGAAAAGATGGATCGTTGTACAAAAGGAGGGGTTGCACTGTCCCATGTCATCGTGTTGTTTATCTTGTTGACAGCGTCAATTAAATAGTCATTTTGTATAGATAATGTGAGCTGTGTGCCAAAATCTTTTTTTCCAAGGTTTTTTACAGAAATGGAGATTTTACCCTTATGTGATCTCATCAGGTCTGCATTGTGCAGAAGAAAGACACCAAGAAGATGTACGCCATGAAGTACATGAACAAGCTCAAATGTGTGGAACGGAATGAAGTGAAGAACGTTCTGAAAGAGCTGCAGATCATGCAGAACCTCGAGCATCCTTTCCTCGTCAACTTCTGGTAAGCCGCTACGCTTTAATGGATATTTGAAAGTTGGGGTTTCTGTGTCAGAGCAAATGACCATACTGAGAGTTCACATACTATGTTTTGAATTCTTACAGAATACACCTATCAGGCTTAAGATTACGACCACCTTCCTAATTTTGTGTAGGTCTCCCTTTTGCCGCCAAAACAGTTGTGACTCATCAGAGAATGGACATGGGCCTCCTGAGGGTATCATGTGGTGTTTGACAACAGAATGTTGTTAGTGGGGGGCCTTTGGATCCAATGGGTTGAGTAGATCATCCCACAGATACTTGATCATTTTGGAATCTAGTGAATTTGGAGGCCAGGTCAACACCTTCTGTTGTTCTTTAAGTTTTTTTGAGTTGTTTCTAAAGCTCCTCCTGAGGATGGCTGCTGCCATCAAGACCATGGCGTCATCATTGCCATGGGGTGGGGGTGCCTGGTCTGGTCTAGGTGGGTGCTGAATATCTAAGTAACATCCACACAAGTGAATGCCAGGTTCAAAGGTTTCCCAGCAGAACACTGGATTGTCACAAGATGGTCAATGTTATTTAGTTCTCCTGTCAGTGGTCATAATGTTGTGGCTTGTCAGTCTATATGCTTCAGTTCATTAAAAACAGTATACAAAAGGCTGCTGTGAAAACCAAATGCTTTCCATTTCAGCAGAGCATCTCCACAAACGCTTGTGTTTAACGGTTACCGCAAACCATAGCAGCTTTTTGATAGATTTAGTAGCCTACTCTGTGTCACACATTTCATTTTTTATGGCGACTGCATCACATTCATTAAATCAGTGAATCCTCAGACACAAAGAAAGAGCATCGGGCAGTCTTGAGTCTCATCCTGAAAGGTGTTGACCACTGTGGAAGCCTCCATCCATGTCATCTCACTCATCGAAGCCGCTAAAAGGAAAATGTAGTTTGCTCACTGATCCGAGCTCGGCTTTTACGGGCATGACGCTCCTCTGTTGGCAGCTCCTCATCTGCTCCGCTGCAATCGGAGGGTCTTGAAAATCTTTCCCTCAGCACCGTACACGCTTGTCCAAACTGTGAGTGCTAATCTAAGATGACTCATCAGGTACTTTTAAGCAACTCGTTCATCATAATTTGAAAGCCAGAGTTTACGGAGCACCAGGAATCGTACTTTCGCGATGCCTGATAAGTACGGCTTGTTAAGTCTCCGTCTGAAAGGCATCATTAATTCTTGATAAGCACTCCCACACTGCTGCAACATTCGAGAGGAAGCCACCCCGGTTTTCTGTCAAGGAGGGAGAGGTGGAGAGGAGGGGATGTCTGCCCAAAGATGAGGAATAATAGCCACAGTACCTGCAGTGCAGATTTCAAATATCAAAGCACATTTATTTACTATATATCTCCCAACAAAGACATAGATAAAATGCACAATAAAGTGAGATCGTTTGACATGTGGCACTCAATTCTTTCCAGTTTTTCCTCCTCTAACCTTTGTACATTTTGCTTTGCTATCATTTCTTCACCTCCTCCCCTTGTCTCAGATTTCCTTTATGTTTTCGAAAGCCACCCTGCCAGAATCAATAGCAATCTTTTTAATAACCAGTGTAAGGGAAACAAGACAAAGTTGTCCCTCAGTGGGAGTGAATAAATATAAACTGAAGCGCATTAAAAATACAAAAGAGAGGCACACGAAAAGGCAGGACAGCTACAAAGCCTAGTGGATGTAGAGAAGGTAGAGGAGGAGATCAGCGGAGGAGGAGAGCAGCGCATATTGTACAGACTCATCAGACAAACTAAATGAGTGCTTGCTTTCTTGCTTGATTGCTTGCTGTGTTGGACAAAAAAATAAATAGTTGGAAGTTAATGCTGTTGGCAGCGTAAACCTCCACCCCTCCCCCCGAGTGGAGGTGATTTCCTCCAGAGATGTGCTTGGGTCAGCGCTGTGCCCACTCACCCAATCTCTCCCTCTCTCGCTTTCTGTCTCTCTCACTATGTTGAGTTGGCATAAGTTATGATTGTCCTGAGGTAAGCGCTCAAGGTCAGAGACGGGGAGAGTTTACCTGCAAGCACATGAGCCGCACTGAGCCAGCAGCACGCAGAACCCCGTCCCCTGGTCTGTCCTCTCTCCTTCCCCCTCTCTCCTCTCATTCATTCACTCGTCTGCTTTCACCTTACTCTTGTTTCTCCTCTTCTCCTCTCCTGTTTCCCCCTCCTTCGCCACCCGCTTCGCTTCCTTTTCTCTCCCCCTCTCGTTTTGCTGTCACTGCATTTGCTGCTGGGCATGAACTCAGATGTCTGTCTGCACGCTGCATGCAGCCAAACAACAATAAACTTGGAAGACAGGAGCAAAACACAAGCTATTTCCATGCATGCACAGTCTATGAGGGGACACTTAGTTTGAAGTTACTTAACCTTTGGTGTGACCAGTTTACTGATGAGCCAGCAAGTCGCACTGTGTAAGGGGAGCCCTTATTGGCACTGCACTGCTTTGAAACAAAGGCAGCGGAAACATTTATACTGTATATGACAGAGGAAGAGAGATTGCAACCAAAGATTCAGCTTTTAGTCTTGTTGCCCCTTTAACTGTGCATGTTTCAGTTGATATTTTCCTTGATGGAGTAAATGTCAGAGAGGAACACTACACGTTTGCTGTTTGCTGTGATGGATGTGCTGAGCACAGATTGTGTTATATGTTCTCTGGGAAGCAAACATTAATTTGGCTCGGAGCCGAAGAAGATTGCACGTAATAATATTTCCAAAGCCATTAGTTTAACATATTTTAATATTCCACAATGTGTACAATACCATCGGGTAAAACTATTTAGATCGAGGGGAGCGATATCAAAGTGATGTTACTGGAATTGTGTTTGGATAGCACGCCACTCCAGGCACATTTTGCATGTCTAGGCATTAAAAGCTTTTTATCTGTAATTTTGTGGCAATAAATGACAGTAGACAGTGTCGAGGATAGACAGCCATAAAATGCGTAGTGATAGCAGGCAACGTGACACGGCTTGTTAGTCATATGCCTTTAGATGAGTGTTTTGAGTCTGTCAGACCTTGAATTTCTTGTTACCAACTACACAATCCAAAAGTGCTACAATTCAAGGAAGCGAATGCTCTGAATTAAAATAAAATAATCATTCATCTTCTGTAACCACTTGTCCTGTGTCCAGGCCCCATTCGGCCGATGGATCCAAACCCAGAGCCAGCTCATGCTGTGAGGCATCGGTGCTAACCACCACATCACTTTTAAATTACATAACAAAGTTTACCGTTAAAAGCTCAACTTCTTTAAACAAATTCTATAAGACACTTCATTTTAATGGCTTCAGAGGACAAATATTGTTATGATGTAACATGCCATAGTAAAAAATACCTTTCAAAGGAAGAAAAAGAGCATTACATCACTTTAACAAAGGTCTGAAACATTTTGCAGTAGAAGCTTAAATCGCTTTAGGGAGTCCCTTTTTTGCTTATGTAATCTTACTAATGCATTACATTTCTATGCAGAGCGAAACATCATTCAGAGCACGTTCACGTGCATTTATATTCTCAGAAAACCAAACTGTAACGCTATTATGTCCCAAACAAGGCAATGCTTTTTTCTCAAAAATAGCCAAGAGCAGTGTTCCCCCCAAGGATTCTGAAATAAAAGGTCAAGCAAACCAGACACGTTGTGTTGTGCAGGCAATAGAGTTTCCTTAAGTTTTGAGTTTGAATGGAGTTAAGTAAATCCGGACTCTGATATCACAAGTACTGTGAGCGTTATAATAAGCTCTGCTTGGATCTAAGGTACAAACAGTGTCCTTGTGTATCTGCGAAATGTGCACATCACATCCTTATTTTCCTTTTAACACTGCAGGCGCTGCCGTATGTTAAAAAGCCGCATGTCAGCATGTCAAGGATTTGGCCTGATGTCAAGGTGACCTGGTGAAATGGAAGATCTATTTTCCTATTCTTGCCACGTTACTGCCTAATTGTTGCCTTGGTAGAAGTAAAAACGCTAAAAAAGAGAGTTGTATTTTATTTAAAAACATGCTGCATTCAGAAATCACCCAAACTAATAGTTCAGAATCTCTCTCTTTGTTAGGTGTGTAAGTGGAGTCATATATCACATGGAAATGCATGAAATTCCCATGTGCCTTTTTGTAAGGGATGCGTGTATGTGTTTCGGAACAGGGGTGCGACCATGCGTGGGCGCTCAGGGAGTCACAGACTGATGGGAGCTGTCAGTCAAAGGGAGGCGCTTGGAGGTGGGGCGGGAGGAAGGTCGGAAGGCTGTCGGCATCGATCCAACATGTCGCACGCTGAGCAGTTGGCTGGCGTGTGCATTTCAGCAAGGCGCTGTGGTCAGACTGTGTGTGTGTTTGTGTGCATCAATCATTTCAATACCTTGCGAGACTGAGACTGACGTGTGCGAGACTGACGTGTTTTTACAGATTACAGTTTGGAAAATGTTCAGTTTATTGACTTCACAAATAGGAGGAAAAGTCCTTCTTAAGCCCCGTCCATGTGTAAAGCAATTCATTCTTGGGCAACATCGCTAGTTGACGTGCTAGGTTGTGGTTGGTGAATCAACTCTCATGGAACAAGCTCCTCCATGTTCATCTCCCAAGACCATCCTAAGCTCACTATCAGCATTATGACTTGTTGTTATATTTTGGTATTTAAGGATTAGAAGCACAGCCTCGTACCCATTGCAAGCTACCCCACATAATGAACTGGAGGTCATAGGTGTCGCATTTTTTGACTTTTGTGAGTTGAGTGAGTGCGGATGGACAGTTCGTGTTTGTTGGAGAGTGCAGTGATGAACTGCTCTTCCCGTAAATCACATCTCCTCAAAGTTGAGACTAATTTAACTTGGTATCTGTCCACATCCCTGCAAGTCTCTTGCTTTTCAAAGAGGAGACATGTCTGTTATTATTTATATGCTGGCAATATTCCTTAGTTTCATTTCACAACAAAACATCCTGAATATTGTAGAATGAGGTCTTGCAGGATTACAGTGTTTCTTTTGGCAATTCTGGAATTGTTTCAGTTTTACTTCATTTAACTGTGTAGCCTTGCATGCCACAACTGCTATTTTGATAGAGGGAAGGGTGTTTTTCATTTTTTATTATTATTTTTTTTTAAAGGACACGTTACCATTAGCCTGTGAGCCACCTGTGGTTTCTGGAGACTTCTATTACTGAAGTGGCCTGGGGTGCCTCCGCCTCTAAAAGCTCCATACAGGATGCGCTCCCATCAGACTGCCTGCCTGGAGGCCACCAAGGGGTCACATTGAAATGCACATGTGGTGGAGCAGATATAGACACTGAAAGAAAAAAAAAAAGAGATAAGGGTAGTGGTTGCAGGGGGGACTAACAGACAAAGAGAGACCAAGAGAACGGACAAGCGCAAACAAGCTTGCTACAGCGAGAGAGAGAGAGAGGGAGACCAGGCTCAGTGCCAGGAAGGCTGATGAAAAGTCTGCGCCATTTTGACGTAATGTACAGGTGCTAATCCACAGCCTGGCTGCTGTTTTCTGCTCTCTGCCCAAAACTCTGGTCGAGACATCAAACAACAGCTGCTAATGGATGGTTGAGAATGTGTTCTGTTCTTTTTCAGTGCACTGCAGCTACAACATAAAAATGGAGACAAACTACTCACTGGGTTGTTGGGTTATTTTCCATTTCATACTTGCACATCTGTTCATTACCATTACGTCATGTTGTTTGTATTATCTATTACTTATACGGGTCATGGGACTTTATGTATACTGATTATTTATATATAAGATTTATAAATGTATATTTAATACTAAACGCTGGAAAAGCACATTTTCACACTTGTTTTTGATGCACATCATCATCTATTGCAGTTGTAGCAAACTAATGTGCTATATATTAAACTATATATCATCATTCTTAATATCAATGGGTAGGATCGCTATTTTTCTACTATTATCTTTTTAATATCTGGTTACTCAGGAAGTGATTTGCCGAACATTTGATGGCTTTCAGTCATGCTTTCAAACATAAAACCATGAACGTGAAGGCGCAGCTTCCCCTCCAAAATCACGTCAGTCATGTTGCCTCATTGGCTGCGACTCAAGTGAACTTATGTGGCCTGAAGCCTACCTGCGGACGGACAACTTAATCAGTGCCATGTCTAATTCATTTGGACAGCAGTGGCAGCAGGTCACACGGGATTCAATTCATATTCAAACATCATCCAGGCGCCGTGTCGCCACGGTCAGAGGTCGAGCGAGAGAGGGAGGTAAAGAGGAAATGCTGGAGACCAACCTGCACTCTAAACGGATTGCAAGTATCGCTGAGAGAGCATAAAATATAAGGCTCAATTAGCACAAGGTTGGTCAGTTTCGGGTATGTTACTGATTGGCAGCTCTAATACCAAATAAACTTTATATCGCTTGTGCCACTCCTCGCATGTGCTTCATTGTGTTTAAAACCATTCCATAAAGGCTCCCTTTACGGCTGCTTATTTCCCGAGCAAGAAAAAATGTGAGACATTGCAGCGAGCCCGTCAGTCTTGATTACTTGGAGGACTTTCCCCCATCAGTAACGGCCGAGCCCATTCAGCTTTTACCACCTAGCCTTTTTGATTGAAAGACTATAGGGACAGAGAACATGGAAATGTCAGCCAAGCATGAGAGTTGTTTTTCTACTCGATTAGACTGGTTTCACAGAGGACTCGACTGTGCTATCGATTGATTTGATGGCTTTGCTGCCCCTCTTTAAGAGCAACACCAGCTTCCCCAACCGACGTTCTGAATTCATCATGTAGATATTAAGGAGGAAGGAGCTACCCCATGTCACTGTTATTTTAGCCAGGCCAGTTCGTTAAAATAAAGCCAGGTCCGCTGTGTTCTCAAAGGATCGACTTGGGGCTGACAAAGTAAAATAATAAACCTGAATATAAAGATTAGAAAACTACATTGAATTATCTGCAATTTAAATAAGCTGCTGTTTTTTCTAGAGAAGCCGCAGTTTGATTGTTTTTCCCAAGAAAGGGAGCAATTACATCCAGTTTGTGTCTCCAAAATGCTTGTGACAGCAGCCTCTCGGACTCTCCGCCACCTTAACTAACTGCTGTGTTAGAGGTATTTACAACAATGTGTGTTTGTGTGTGCGCTTGTGCATGAGGGCAAGAAACCGAGGGAGACAGAAACGGTGCGAGAAATAGGCCAAAAATGAGAGAGAGAGAGAGTATGACGGGCAAAGACAGTTAATCAAAAGATTAATAGAGAGAGAGTAAAACGGAGTCCATCCAGCAAACAAACTGCTGTCTGGCTCGCACTAAAAAACAGAAAGGCTTGTTTTTCTTGTCTTGGTTTATAGTTTTTCAGGCAGCTATTTTTTTTTTAGCTTTGGTTATCACATTTTGGGTCATTAATATTTTACAAATGTTCAGCTTTGCTTTTATTTTTTAAATTACTCCCAGTTTTGCATGCTTGGTCTCACACTGTTGCACCTCAGTGAATGTTAATGTATGCGTTCCCAAATGACACGATTTTCACAGTTGGCCTCAATTCACCAAACAACTTTCTAGATAACAAAGAATCTCCCTGAATGACATTTCAAAATGTGTCCTTGATTAGTCCCTCACATACAGTTAGGGCATCGTGGGTATGTGGGAGGAAACTATGAGCACAGCTGGAAAAACTACAAATCTTGAATCTGTGAAGTGAAGCATTGCTTTAATATTTAAGAAAATGTGATGAGTCTTTGATGTGGGCTTCTTCCTCTGCGCCAGACTCAAGATCATTTTCCAACGTAACCTTTCTCTGATCTTCATGCACACACACAACCATTTTCATCCACTCTGTTGCTTCAGTTACATCCCCCTTAGATTCTAATCACAGCTCTTCAAAGACTTCCCATGTATGTCCACTCTTTTCAGAATATGTCCAAATTATTTGTAAGGTACATACTGTATACCAATCAGCCACAAGATTATGACCTTAATAACATTGACCATCTTGTGACAATACAATGTTCTTCTGGGAAACCTTTGGACATTCGTGTGGATGCTACTTAGACATGTAGCACCCACCTAGACCAGAACAGGCACCCTCCCGATAGCAATGACACTCCTTGATGGCAGCAGCCATCCCCAGCAAGATGCAGCCTGACACAGGCATACACACAAAAACACTTAAGAAACAACTAAAAAAAACATGAAAAATAGCAAAAGGCGTTGACCTGGCCTCCAAATTCACTAGATCCCAAACTGATCAAGTAACTGTGGGATGATCCACAGAAGCCCCTCCCCTCAACTCATAGGACCCAAAGGCCCCCACTAACAACATTCTGTTACCAGACACCACAGGACACCCTCAGAAGGCCCATGTCTATTCTCTGAAGAGTCACAATTCTTTTGGAAGCGCAAGGGAAACCTACACAATATTAGGCAGGTGGTCATAATGTTATTCTTGATCGGTGCATCTCCTTAAGGGCAAGGTCGAGAATTTACTTGCAAACTTCTGTGTTGCCTCACAATTTTTGCATTTTCTCACAATATGCTTAATTCCTTCAGATCCATATCAACAGTGATTGTGTTGGTCCAACCCAGGTACAGACTGGCAGTTAAGGCAAACACTTCACAGAAAGTTGAGATGATGTGACACTTTACCTGATTTATTTGGAGCTCATTACTCATTTAAAAGGCAGATCTCTGACACTAGCCAGACGCTAGCTGTGAGCACAGGTGCAGCTGCTCCGCCTGGCTGTGACGGTGATGCTGCGGCTGCATATGGTTATTGTCTGGAGTTTGGCTGCTGTTGTGGTTCCGGTCTGTGATGAAGTGGATGTGTCAGCAGTTATTTGAACCCGCAATGTTCTGGAATACGATAACATCAATTCGACGTATGGAATCAAAACTGCACACACACAGCCACTGCAGGTGTCAATGTTACGACCATGACAAACAATATGACTGCTGATGATAATGGAATTCATAGACTGTATATAAATATGGATGCTGCATCCCCACTTCTTTGGATTGGCCAAACTGGCGTTATTTTTTACAGGCATATTGCGTGCTTGGAGCCAGAGTCTGCGCAGTACGGCCCGAGAGTGCTGAGTCGAATTATCGATGACCTGCCCACACTTCTGCCAGACTCACATGTATTTTCATTTAATTAATATTGCGATCTGCTCTACATCCACCAGTTAAAGAAAACTGCGTTTATACACTGTACTTATTTTTTATTTTTCCAACTATCATGGACCGTTTCACGGAGCAGTTGGAAGTCATCATGATGTCAAATCCTGTTTCTATAGCGTCAACTAAAACGAAATTTAACAGAAAAATGGGCACTTGGACATGCCTCAGCATTATATTAACTACCTTAAATGACAGAAACCATATTTGGAACAAATATTATTTGTTGTGTACTTCTGTGTTTTAGTTCAGCCCAAGCCCCATCCACTAACGTGAAGGAGGTGGAGCTTATGACCTACACTGCAGTCAGTCACCAGGGGGAGCTCTACTTGCTTTGCAAAAACACCTTTCTCTGCGTTAAGCCTCTAGACTTAGAAGTAAAAGTTTTTTGTCTAAAATTCTAACTACTCTTTACAAAGATTGTGGTACTATGCCAAAATAACTGCTGAACCCTGGCATCTGCAGGTGTGGCTAAGTAATTACTGCTTGTCTGAGTGATCAATAGCGTTGCTTCTGGTCCCATGCATTCAGCTGTACTGTACTTTAGGAAAGCTGAGTTGGCCCGTCTTATTTTTCTTCAAACTAATTTTAATTGGTGGTGAACTGTTCGCCGATGTGCGCCTACAATTGCACAACTGCGTTTTCACGAGGGAGAAATTCAAGATGTTTCCCAGATTTTCCCCGGATGAGGTTGACAGACAGCAGTGTGTTTTATGTGTCTTTGTGCAGGTCTTTGTGACTTTGTCAAACGTGCATCTTCAGGACAGGCATTTCGCAGATAGTCTTTCCACGCCCCGAGGCCACTGGAATTAAGATGTTAAGTGGCCTCAGCATTATCTGAGCCTTAGTAGACAGTTTGGAGTCAGCTCAATCAATCCCCATCCATCCAGCGCAGAAACGCACCACCGTAACTTTATGGGTAAAGGGCCCAGAGGAAGGGAGTTCACCAACGTGGCAAAAAACTACCCTTGGTCATTCAGCATTGAGTCTGAGCCAAGATGAAGACCCTGATCTGCCAGCAGAAACCCCCATGGATTTCTTGCTGAGAAAAAAATAATAAATCAATAGTCAGCACTGACACCTCTCAGAAGTGTGCAGTGAAATTCAAGCCT
This sequence comes from Chelon auratus, assembly GCA_030220025.1. Classification (NCBI taxonomy): domain Eukaryota; kingdom Metazoa; phylum Chordata; class Actinopteri; order Mugiliformes; family Mugilidae; genus Chelon; species Chelon auratus. Next base: position 25,371 of record JASGAT010398131.1, read on the forward strand.
ACCTCAGGCATAACATTATGACCACCCACCTACCTAATATTGTGTAGGTCTCCCTTGAGCCTCCAAAACAGTTGTGACTCATCAGAGAATGGACATGGGCCTTCTGAGGGTCCTGTGGTGCCTGGCAACAGAACGTTGTAAGTGGGGGGCCTTTGGGTCCTATGAGTTGAGGGGAGGAGCATCTGTGGCACATCCCACAGTCAATTTGGAGGCCATGTCAACACCTTGTGCTGTTCTTCATGTTCTTTTTAGTTGTTCCTTAAGTGTTTTTGTGTGTGCGTCTGTGTCAGGCTGCGTCCTGCTGGGGATGGCTGCTGCCCTCACGGGGTGGTCTAGGTGTTACGTGTCTAAGTAACAAAAAGGTCCATAAGATTCCCAGCAGAACATTGTGTTGTCACAAGATGGTCAATGTTATTTACTTCTCCCATCAGTGGTTTTAATGTTTAATTATTTTTATTGTGGGTGAGAAACTAATTTGCTTTTCATTCAGAGTGAGAGAAAAAAATGGAGGCCCTTAAATCCACGCTGTGTGCAACAGCTTCTCAAATGGCAAAGCTGCGGTCTCTGTGCTGATACAGGCTTGCTGTGTATGTCAGTACTTAATTGATGGATGAATGGATTGATCACCAAGAGTTGCTTTTTCCCCACTCAGAACACCCCTCACACACGAACAGAGGACTGAGGCACACATATTACACCCAGTATGCCGTACTATTAATGCCTTCCACTTCAGAAATAAAAATATATTATTTGCACCACATTAATATCTTTTGGAGATAACATGCCATGCCAATTCTTTAGAAATATTTAATGACATGGCGGCAGACTATTTAAAAAGAAAACCACCAGACAATGTAAAATCTACTCATCATAAATGGCAGCAAAACTAGGAGCCCTCTGAGCAGACAACGATGCTAAGCAGATACAAGATTCTGCTTGAAGAGTAATTTAGGTATAATTATAGACATTCATGTTGTCAAATGCAAAGGGAATGTTCCATTGCTCAATGACACTGTGCACATTTCTTCATGTAATGGGGAAAAAAAGGAGTCTGATAGTAATATGTTTTTTGTGGCAAATGTTATCACAGAGATCATGCTTTCTGTGTGGACTGCCCTCAATTATATTTTCCTAGAGACGAGACAATAACAAAAACAATAGGCAGTAACAATGACTGTGTCCTTGTATTTCTAAATATGCAGATGATGCACTGACTTTTTTTTTTATTTTGGTGCTGAGTGTATACAGCTTTATTGAAGAACGACAAGTATGATCACATAAATGTTGGTCTAAACGTAAAAAAAAATCAGTTCTGAAGGTCTTAATATTAAAAATGAAAAATAGAGACAAGATAAAAAGATAATAGAAGAAAAGTGACATCGTTCACAAAGTCTACATCCTGTCACATGCTTTTTAAGTGGACAAAAATGTGTCTGATGATTATAGACATGTCCGTACAAGAAAATATTAAAATATTCATTTTCTCAGCTTGTTAGCCTTGAGGATGTGATAATGAGCACTGCCTCAGGTAGTATGACTCAGCCAGCATGTAGGTGCTCCTGCAGCAAAGTGAAAGAGGATGATTCTTGGTGATCAGTCATCCAGAGTAGAGCGGTATCTACCATCAGAGACTCTAGAGATTGTGTTTTTGGAAAGAGATTATTGTGTTGAAACACTGTATGGTAATTTTGCTGAAAGGTTTTTTCTTCTCAAAGCTTTTATGTACACCGATCAGGCATGACATTAAAACCAGTGACAGGAGAAGTGAATAACATTGACCATCTTGTGATAATTCAGTGTTCTGCTGGGAAACTGTTGTACCTGCCATTCATTCGTGTGGATGTTACTTAGACATGCAATGACACTCCTTGATGGCGGAGTGTCCTCACGGAGTGTCCTCCAAATTCACTAGATTCCAAACTGATCAAGTATCTGTATCCTACCTTCAAACCATAGGATCCAAAGGCCCCCACTAACAACATCCTGATGCCAGACACCACAGGACGCCCTCAGAAGGCCCATGTCCATTCTCTGATGAGTCACAACTACTTACAACATACTTTTACTAACTCCTTTCTTAAAGAGGTTGATTTGCCCGAGAAACGCAAGTTTGGCATGAGCTGAGTTTGTACTTGTCATCCTTTTTTATTTCTTATGGGAAAAGGTGTTGTATATTTAATGTTGCAGTAAGTCAGAAAAAGTAAAATCTGTTCATTTAGATAGCCATTTAGACTTCCAAAACTCCCCATTGACCTTCCACTCCTGTGCATCCTACTTTCCAATTTTTCTTTCTCTACGTCCTTGCTGCTGTCCTGCCATCCCTGTGGCCCAATTCTTCACTCCTGCTCATCTTCCCCTGCAGGTATTCGTTCCAGGATGAGGAGGACATGTTTATGGTGGTTGACTTGCTCCTGGGAGGAGATCTGCGCTACCACCTCCAGCAAAACGTCCACTTCTCAGAGAGCACTGTCAAGCTGTATGTCTGTGAACTGGCCCTAGCGCTGGGATACCTACGCACCAAACGTATCATACACAGGTGAGAGCTTTTCACATAATTTCCTTCCAATGTTTTTTTTTTTTTTTTTGTAGTTAAATATACAATAGGTTCTTCGTTAACCTTTAATAATGCAGAGGACAGTCTATTTCTCTTTGAGTGTACCAACCCTTTCTGTCCCTCTGCCTTATTTTCTTTTTTACCATAGTTTGATCACGAAGCTTGTTCTCTTCTCCTTGGCTGTCCATTTCCATATCTAATATGAGAGTTCCAGCACTGCGCAGAAAGGTCAAGATGTCTTGACATGAAGGTCACACCTGACACAACGGTTTACCTTGAGCTGCAGACTGTGGCCCATCATCAAATTAACCAGTTCTGTCTATGCGGCTGTATTGAGGCCGTATTTAATTTGTAAAATGCAGGTTAAGTGCTTTTTCGGCAGAATTATGTGCTGCTATAGCAGAGCAACAGACTCGCAGGGCCAAGAATGGCATTGGTACTGCCAGAAGTTATTAATTTAAGTTGTTGAAGAGACTCAAAGAGCTCAGGGTATCCAGTTACAGCCAAGGGGTGAAGAATTTAAAACTGCGACTTGCTTTTAGGAAGAAGCTAATTTTGTCATCTTAAAACATGACACTGCAATTCCCTTACAGTAAATGTATTTACCTCAGCGACAGCGAAGATTAAGCGATTCACTTAAGCCAAATTTACATTCAAGTAAACTCAAAGTCCCTATTCTTTAACACAAACACATATTTTATTCACTGAATAATTCTCCAGTCGATCCATATTTAATCTAGATAAAAACAGATTTGGGCTGGCAATATGAACAAGGCCTTAGATTCAGCCTGCTGCCAAATGTGAATCCCCATTAAAAGTTTAAGAACTATTAAATAATTAAATACTGAAGCATTGTGTCTATTCTGTCCTGACCTGTCTGAGAAGTAGCTGTCAGACATTTGTCTTCACCGCAGCAACTGGATTAAAGTGGCTGTCATGAAGGCTCAGGTGGAATAAATGAGTAGTCACTGATTTTATTGATTTCCACCCCCTTGCTACACTGGGTTTGGCGTGTGCATGGATTGGCACATTTGATAAAGTGGGCATCTTTGTGTTGCGTCAGACGTCAAAAACTCTTTCTAAGTGGAGCTTTATCTTACTCCTCCACCCGGGCGACTGAGCAAAGAGGTAAACACAGGAAGAGAGGCCTTCTCACGTCATGACTAATAGGAAACATAACTGCAACGGAGACCACTAATTTATCACCCCCAGAAAACAAATTACACCATTTAACGTTAAGCAGGCTACTTGCTCTTGTCCACACTCTTAAAACCTCCACAGGAAGGAGGGAGAGAGATAAATGGGACGGATTAATAATTTGCTTATTCATTCAGTCCATTGAGGGATATGAATATTTAAATGATGTTTCCTATTTTAGTCCTGGAGAGGACAGACTTGCCACTTGATGTGCAGGTGTTGGGGGCGTTTGTTTAGACGGAATCAACATCTTTTCAATCTGCATTCATTAGCTTCAGATGGGAAGAGGAGCTGAAAGTAACTCGCAGCTCATCTCTATGGAAATTGAATATATATAATTTCCTCCCTCAGATGTGGACGTGGTAACTTTGGTGCGGCAAGTAAATGCACTGGAAGCTTTCCCAATGCGTTTGTGTGTGCATGCACCTGCCTCTATGTGTGTGTAAATGTAGGATGTACATGTTCTCCTTCCGCTGGTCTCTGATGAGTTTAATGATAATGAGGGGGGGTAGTGCTGATAATGACACAAATTGCATGCAACATGACGATATGGTAATTATGTTACAAGCCCATATGATGCTGAAATGTTCACAAGTTAGCAGAGCTTGATTTAGCATCAGTCTCACTAAAATCAAGCTCATTATCATTAACATGTATCAGTAATCACACTTAGATCATTATAACTTAGATAAAGTCAGAATGACGGATAAATATTTATTTTCTTTTAAAGGAATATGTAAGGAGCATGTAAGAATAAAAGTTGAAGTTTACATTCTACAGCAAGGTGTTCGACATGAGCTTCATTTGACAACTACACTGTTACCATATTCTTAATAAAGGAGATTAGCCTAATACATAATACAAGATGGTATTGTTAGCATTAAAACAGACATGGCGGTGCTCGGATGGAAAATAAATATTATGCACAGTTGAAATAGCAGGGGCCAAATATTGATTCTTCTGGGATTCCTGTCCTTCATAAACTGGTGTTTGTACAGTAAGACCTATCTGGGTTGTTGGCCAAAGCACATTACTGACAAGCAAAAATTCAGTTTTGGATAAAAGTAAATTTATGTGCTTAGAAGTAAAGATTTTGGAGGAAATGATATATATCTATATCTACACTGATCAGGCATAACATTATGACCACTGACAGGAAAAGTGAATAACATTGACCATCTTGTGACAATTCAGTGTTCTGCTGGGAAACTTTTGAACCTGGCATTTGTATGGATGTCACTTAGACATGTAGCACCCACCTAGACTAGACCAGGCACCCCCAACCCCATAGCAATGACACTCCTTGATGGCAGCAGCCATCCCCAGCAGGATGCAGCCCGACACAGACACACACACAAAAACGGTTTAGGAACAACTAAAAAAAAAAACATGAAGAACAGCACAAGGTGTTGACCTGGCCTCCAAATTCACTAGATCCCAATCTGATCAAGTAACTGTGGAATTATCCACAGAGGTCTTTCCCATCAACATTCTGTTATCAGACACCACAGGACACCCTCAGAAAGTCCATGTCCATTCTCTGATGAGTCCCAACTGTTTTGGAGGCACAAGGGAGACCTACACAATATTAGGAAGGTGGTCATAATGTTATGCTTGATTGGTGTGTACTGGGCACTGCAATGACATAATGTAAAAGCAGTGACAACAGGGGGCATCTATGTGTTTAGTTTTGCTTCTTGTTTTTAATAATGAGCTCTTCTACTGTATGGCTAATCTCACGGAGCTAATGTCACAAGAGCAGTTGTGACACAAGATGGAAATCAGTCATTAAATGTAAACTTTTCTATTTATTCATTAATTTCTAAGGTGTTGAGCAGTCTTATCTTAAATTGATCAGTTCATTATAGTGTTTGACATTTCAATGCTTAGTACCATAATTAAAGCAGTAGGATAATAAAAAGTGTGCTCATGCATACAACTACACTAATGGGTATTTACAATCAAGCTGATTCCAGTTCAAAACCCGTGGTATTGTCCGACTGCTAGATGTTTATTGCAATCGCAGAAGTATTATTTTAAATCTGCCAGTGTTCAAATTAATCAAATAGTCAAACCACAAACCTTTTGACATTAGATTAAGGAGAGCTGTGTTTAACCATTTCTATAATTTCTTTAAGCCAAAAAACAAACAAAAAAACAACACCAAAAGTCCTTTTTCCTTTCACCAGTCCCTATATAACTATGTAATACATTCTATACATTAATTTATACCATAATCTTAATTTATGGGAATATATTTACATTTATTTTTTTTAATACTTTTTTTTTTTTTTTTAACAAAAATCTCTGTAGGTGTGTTTGGTTTCCTCAGCCCTTTAGCCTCAGGTAACAGTATCCATTGAGTGCTTTTCCAGTTGCTCATGCTTGGAGAATCCCCTGAGGGTGTGACAATATGACGTCTTTGCCTCCTTCCTGTTAGCATTAGCGTTTCATTTTCTTCACCCTCAAGTGGTGATGAATAGTTTTTATTCCTGACATGAGAAATAAATGTCATACTAGCGTTAATTTTTAATATTTCCTCTTCTACATAAATATTTCTGCAGTGGGAAATCATATTTATGAGTGTTTGTTTAACGAGTGTTAATCATGCCCCTCCTCCCCACTGACGGGTTGTTGTGCTATATATCGGATGCAGTCTAATTCCGGATCAGTTAGTGTTTTAACACGAACCTCTGTGGGGAGTTTGAATTATTAACAATAGACTGAGTCTCAATTAGATGACATCTTCTGAGATTTGATGAGTCTCTCCAAACAAGTGGAAAGATAAATGGCGAGTGTGTGTGTGTGGCAGGGGAAGGCATGCTGATGTGTGTGCGTGCACGCGTTCTGTGGCTGCGGCGGTCGTGCACAAGTTTACCGCAGCCTCTTAGACATCAACAACAATTATCTCCGGACAAATCCTCAGGTGCATTTTGGTGCCTCCCAGAATCCTCGTAATGGAAAGACTTGCACGTTGTCGGCCGCCAGATGCTCTTAACGAGTCAATATGCAGTGTTTCATTTAGGAAACATGCGGCCCACTAAAGTTGTTCGGGGACTAATCGTTAACGGATGGCGACGGCAGTGGCTCTTCAGACAAACCTCAGTTTGCAGTTAAGTTAATTTTGTCAATCATAACTGTGAAACATACTGCCTGGTCTGAAGCATTGATAATGAGTTGCATTAAGTAGAGGTCATGAGAAACTGAGTGGTTTGCTGGTGCAGTGCATCCTCTATGAATTATTTTACATGAAGAACTGTAGCCCTGTCTGTGCCATGCGTAGTTATGGAGTGTTACATTCACTCCATGTGTTGTAAGAAGAAAAAAAAAACATTCATCATTTTAATTCATCATTTGGAAATATTAGTTGTAAATGGCAGCTGAATGTTTAAGAATAAAAGGATTGGCCATATATTTTCTAATCCAGCAATGGTCTGTGTCATGGACGTCCAAATATGAATGTAAAATCTATAGTGCTATTGTGAGTGCACTCAGCATTTTGGTAATCGAAGACCATTTTTATGTGGCACATTTTCATCTTTAGATGTAACAAATAGGTTGGGGCTGAGCGACACAAGATGCCTGGTAAAGAGGAAGAGAGAACACGTTGTTTGTTTCTAAGTAAAAGAACCGAAGTGTACTGCAGAAACTAGCTTACTTCAATCAGGGAGGAGTCTCCTTTGCAAGCTCTGATCTCTTTACCCCATCTCAGTACCTTTTCCTCATAATCACTCTCATTATTGCTACCCCTTTTCCCCCCTCATGTGCTATTTTTTCACTGTACTTTCATGCATTTTCCCAATTCTTTGCTTTATCTCACGTCCTCATTCCTTAGTCTTAGTTGTGCAGTGTCTGTCTCTTTCTCCCAGGGAGTGGCACGAGCATAGCTCTGCTTCAAATAATTTATTTGCTCCTTCAACCCTCTTCTCCTCCAGAGGCCTTTCGCCAAGCTGCCAGAAGGGAATACGGTCTCAATTCTCCTATCTGGTTAACTGGAGGTGAAAGGATGTGGGTCTTTTCGTGGATGGTTCTTAAAAGGGAGAGATAATATTCACCACTGCAGACTGCATGGAGGCAGACAAAGCCATAACTCTTACTCTTCATCAGCTGTTTGAAATGTGAAATGGGGAGCGTTTGTCATGTCTCCAAGTGAAGTATTCTTTATTCATGGAGTGTGTTAATGTTTTATTTCCCAGCAGAAGAAGAAGAAGAAGAAAAAAAAAAAGGAGCAGTGAGGGTGGGGTGGGAGGGATGCAGAAATTATATGCTCATATTTCATAAATGCAGATTAAGGTGCCAGCTGGTGCCAGCTCTCTGATTTCATTCATTCATTTTCTGTAATAACTTGTCCTTTGGAGGGCCGCGGGGGGGCTGGAGAGGCGATGTACAACCTGGGCAGGTCGCCAGTCTATCGCAGGGCTAACACAGAGAGAGAGACAGACAGACAACCACACACACTCACCTACGGCCAACATAGAATCACCAATTAACCTAACTAGTATGACTTTGGACAGTGGGGGGAAGCCGGAGTACCCGGAGAAAGAAACCATGCAGACACAGGGAGAACACACAAACTCCACAGGCTCCAGTCGGCCGATGGCTTGGAACCCAGAACTTTCTTGCTGAGGCATCAAGCAGCAAACCACCACACCTCTGTGCCACCCCAGATCTCTGATTTACACCACAAAATTGTGACTTGAGCACGTTGTCGAAAATCTTTCTCAGCCCAGCCCAGTCCAGCCCAGCTCAGCTCAGCCCAGCTCCCAACAGTAGATTAGATGGCAGGAGGCGGTTTGTGCTCTGAACATGATAGACTGTTTACCAGCAAGTCATCTCCACCAAGATCACAAATTGCCAGCTTGTTTATCTAACTCACGTGCTTGCCTGTAGGAGAATAATTAGAAGAGAGACTTAGGTGGAATGGAAAGGTCACAGAGACACACTAAGAGATAAGAGAAAGGAAAGATAAAGAGTTAAAAAGCCAGAGAGGGCGTACAGAGCGGACATTTTCTGTAACACTCTCTAAATGTTTCTGACTTGGTGAATTATTCATCACTGGTAGACTCGTGATGGTGAGTAGTACACAAAGAATGTGCATCAAGCCTTAAATTTGTAATGTTGTCTGAATAAGCCAAGTACATCCGTACAGATCGCACTGGATAAGGCTGACGTGCGTAGGTGAAGTAGCAACATGGCATCGGCTGTTACATTCATACATGATATAAGCACACGCTGCAGGGATCATTCCTTGCTTGTGACACCACAGGATTGTCTTGTTGCTTTACTTTAGGAAGGGTGCTGTACATGTCAAATTGCACAGACTCAGTTCCCCTACTAGGATAAAAAGCAAAGAAGTTGCGAAACCTGAACAGCGTTTTGAATCTCTCACGCCTAAAGATTTTTCATCTGAGCTGATGAAATTTGCATTAATTTCTGCATAAAAATGACTCAAAACATCAACGTATTTTCACATTTATGTGACAATATGAGCCAATATTACGTATCTGTAAGGTGCCAAAGTAAGTGCACCTCCAAGATGACAAGTTCATTTCAAGGGCAAATTAGTTTCCATCTGTTTAGAAGTGTTTCCAGTCAATGAGACTCTGGTGTTGTTCAGTGCTGTGTTTTGTTGTGTTTGTGGAAGTGTATGGTGGCAAGGAAAAAAGTAGCTTTCTGAAAACCTCAGAAAAAGAGTTGATGTTGATCATCAGGCTGGAAAAGATTACAAAACCATCGCTAAAGAATTTGGAGTCAACAAATCCACCATCAGAAAGATTGTGAGGGTTAAAGACCCTCCACAGGAGTGGTCCACCAACAAAAGCAAGATGCATAATAGTCAAAGAGGTCACAAAGGTACCTAGGGTAACTTCTAAGCATTTAAAGGCCTCTCTCACATCAGCTAATGTTAATGTTCATGAGCCCACCATCAGGAGAACACTGAACAACCATGGTGTCATGGCAAGGTGGCAAGGACAAAGACACTGCTCTCCAAAAAGAACATCTTGGCCCATCTGCAGTTTTCTAAACATCATGTGAACAAACCAGAAGACTACAGGGAAGATGTCGTATGGACGGATGACACCAAAGCAGAATTGTTTGAATGAGAGGCGTCATGTTTGGAGATGAAACAACACTGCATTCCAGCATCAGAACCTGTAATGTCCTTGTTTGGGCCTGTGTTGTTGCATCCAGCCCAAAGGATTCTGAATTATACCAACCAATTCTAAAACAAAATGTCAGGATATCTGTGTGTGAGCTGGATCTTTGAAGAAACTGGGTCATGCAGCAAGACAACGAGCCCAAGAATCCGAGTTGTTCTACAAAACAATAGTTAAAGAAGAGCAAAATGAATGGTTTTTTTTTGAATGGCCAAGTCAAAGTCCTGACCTTAATCCGATACAAATGTTGTGGATGGACCTAAAGCAAACAGTTCATGTGAGGAAACCCACCAACATCTCAGAACGTAAGCAGGTCACTACTGTCTGTCTGTACAACTTTAACATGCCAAATGATAGCATCTTTCAGGATGACTTTGCTCCTGGTCATCGGGCAAAAATAGTAAGTAGTTACTTTAGCTTTGTTAGATCCTGGACCTTAATCCTATAAAGAACTATTGGCATCTTGTGGCATGTTTAGTCGCAAGTAAGAAACCAATGTCTTTTGTGAACCCCATGAAGCCATAATTCGTGTTTCTGATCGATGCTCATTTTGTAATATTTTGAGAACACCTGTAAAATATTAGTAGGCTTTTCCTTATTAGATGGATGTGTCTTCACATGCGAGTCAGTAACATAGCATAACATTACATCAAAGGGTTAGAAATGTGAAATTCTTAGGCGATTTTGCTTTCTTCGAACACCAGTTGTAGTTCAGATGTGAGAAGATCAAATGTTGGAAACGTTTGAGAAGTTGCAAACGTAGAAGAATATGTGAATTCAATTCATTTCCATCAGTCTGTGCAGTGTCATCAGAAAGTGTCGGTCATGTCTATTTACACATGGCTCTAACAAACAGCATTTTCAGCTCCCATTGGCCAAGCTTCTAAGCTTGGAGACAAAGAAAAATAACTGTAATAATTCTAATGCCATACAACAATGCCTCTGACCTGCCATGTGATTTCGCAACATCTGAACTTACCATACTTGCAATAGGGTGCTTCTATCTCCAATTTTTTCACCTTTTGTAATGTGATACGTCAAAATGTGCATCAAAAATTTGAAACATGGCTAGCAGCGGCTCGGCGCTGTCTCTCCGTCAGGCTCCATATGAGACCAGTGACTTGTCAACCATACAAACTTCATCCATCAGCTGCACTTAGTATTTGTTTCCACCTGAAGAGTTGGTACCATTATGCACACACTAGAACGTTTACTCATGCGCTAGATGACAGGTGCACACACACGCGCACACAAACACACATGCACCTTCTCACACTTGTCAGAGCTGGTTGGTTTTAACAGCATGCAGACAGGGTGAGCAAGAGATGCAGCCGTTTGTTGGATTGGAGATGTTAGCCTCTGTGGCTTTCGTTGGCTTTCAATTCATGTTCAAAGGCAGCGGCTGTCTGACTCGCTCTTCAATTGCTGGTGGGCGTGGGTACTTAGAACTGAGGGATTCTGACACTGTGTGTGTGTGTATTGCCGAGCGTGTGCATATTTCTGTTTTCCATAAACTGTGTATTGCCGCGTTCACACGTGCATTGCTTGTTTTGTGCGTGCGATGAGGCCGAGCTTCCAGAGCTCCTGCACTCCTTTGTGACAGAGAGGGAGAGGCACGATCTCAAACAGCTCTCTGCTTTTATTCCAGAGTGGAGGAGAGAGTTGCTAAAGCATCAGAGCCATGAAAGAGCCTGTGATTAAACTGCCTGCGCTTTACTGTACGTCCCCCCAAAAAACCCAAAACAAAACATTTCTCTGAAGTAGGTGCTTTAGATTTTGTCCTTTTTGATGATTTAAAGCATAAATTATGTAAGTAAATTAAATTACAGTTGACCTTTTTGGCCATAACATTTTATCCAAAGCCAGAAAGCTGGCAAAATGACTAAAATGCAGGACTGCAGCAAACCTCAACAGTTTCATTATTTTGTGCCAACTGCAGTGTGTCTCCAGAACAAGAGCTAAAAAGTTACACTATTGTCATTAGTCAATTAATCAAACAACTGATTGACAGAAAAAGTTGTGATAAACTTTTTTCCCTCCATATTTTGAGGGCTGGGAAGGAATGATTGGTGGGGGTCTTCATCTGCTCATTGAGAACATGTTTCTTCCTCAATAAAACACTTATGGTATATGGCTTATACCAGTCCTATTGGTTTATATTTTTAAATGTGGTTGATTGTTAATATTATCAAATCATGTCCGAACAAGCCTGATTTTTCTCCGTGGGAAGCCCCCAGGTGCCCTTATTGTTTCACAGTTCACATTTAATAGAAGAAACCAAATCTTACTTGGTCTCACTTGACAGGTGTGCTTCTCTTCCTATTTGGTCTCTGCATATTATGAGTCAACGTGTTCAACATACGAACGCTCTTTTAGTGATGTGTACGTTGCCGAGCGGTTGCGCGACCTCTCTGTGCGTGTGTGTGGAAATAGGGCTCCATTCTCAGGTGTGTTGGCCCACTCCAGTATCAGCGCCGTATCGTATGACCAGGTACAGGGCTCAGTTACCCCTCTGCCTCTGATAGCAAGCTGTAATGAGGCCATTAGATCCTGCTAATAGCTTGTAGAGCCAGTCAACTGAGAGAATAGCCGAGGGGATCGGCTTGCACCACACTTGCCTTTCATCGCATTCCTCACTCAGAAGAGTCCAAAAAATTGTACGTCCATTGTTCCATTTTACCCGACTTACTCAATTTGCATTTGGTAGCTCTGCATATGTTCAATTTTATTTCACTTTCTAGTGTCTTGTCTCGTCAGCTCATGATTTAATTTTCTCGATTTATCCATTTATCAGAACCATTAATTTTCTCAAATCGTCACTATCCCAGTTAACTCTCCAAATTTAATGCTGCGGGTCTTTGTCCTCACTGAGTGAAAGAATGAATAGCCATCTCTCTCTCTGGACATGGCCTTGTAGACATTTTATCTTTATAAACAGCATTTTATGCATATACTTAATATCTCCTGCCTGTCTCTCTCAGTTCACAGCTGTCAGTTCACTTGTATGGTGCTTTGGGTTGTCATAATGTTTTCTTCTCTTTTTGCCTCAAGATAAGAAAAAAAAGATAAGAAAAAAAAATGGAAAATGAGGTGGAGTAGTTTGTGTGTACGTTTGCATCAACTACAGCAGCAACAAAGAATGACTAATAATTACAAACTGTTCTCACAGTCATAGTGCGAGTGTCAGCACAGCCTCTCCGTAGTTTGTCCTAAACTAAAACTCACACAATGCTAGAGGTTTACTTCTTCAAGTTTTTTCTGTTGTTATTGCCGTGCTTCTGAGCCACATCACAGAACAGCGTAACTCCATCGTCCACCCTCGGAAGCATCTTGTGCAAAGTTGTAAATGCTTGCAGATGGTTGAGGTGTCGCCGAGCAGAGCAGACCAATCTTCACACGGCCCTGGTTGCGACCAAGGCTGCAACAGACCCATCTGTTCCTCGGCGCCAATAGACGCTGCATTGTGGGTATTGCGGCTGATAAAAAACATATGACAAACTGCTAGATGAAATGAGCAGGTGACAAATTCTTCCCTCGTGTCTTCTCTTCTACCATGATAAGGATTAGTTAAAATGTAGATGACCTCTGAAGGACATTGAACAAAAAAAAAAAAAAAGTGGGTGTACAGCAAGGTAAATTATGTCTGTTTCAACACTGAGTAAGGGGAAAAAATACAGTGTGAACATTAGGACTGCTTTTATTATCATTATTGTATTATCATCATTACAGCACTGTCTGACCTACTTTTTATGACCATTTTTGATTAAACAAAAGAAAATAGTATGTAATTGCTTGGTAATTCTCATTTCAGCTTCTATGAAAGAAAACATTATTATTATTATTATTATTATTTAATTTGTGGACCATTAAACTGAATGGAACCGAGAAACTGAATATTGATTAAGACTGTTAGAATACGCTCTGGCTCTGAGCTTTATGAAATATTGACTATTTTTATGCGTAAACCTTTATGTCGGACTCAAGGGTGTCTCAGTCTATTCTCACTTATACTGTATTGTTTAACTTCTCCCAAATACTTATTTAGAATGAAAGTACAATATTATTATTTGACCAATAGATTTACTGATTTACATGAAATTCTTGCCTTTATATGATGGTTTAAAATAATTCTACATCATGGCAGTTTTTGGAAATCTAAAGGGGGCAAGTTGCTCATTAATGGTGGCGGTCAGAAGAGTAAGCCGCTGACGGCCATCATCACCGCCATCACCTCCATCTCGGAAGCTTGGCTTTCACCATGCAGCACCTCCTAATGAGACTCGCTGCTTTGCTCTATCTCTTGAGCCAGGTGTCCGTGCCCCTCCTGGTCCTGTGGCTTCACAATGACAGCGTGGCCTTTAGCTATAAAAGCAGCCTCCTTGCTCTTCCTTGCAGCCTGCTTTTTTAGCAGCAACATGCGCCCCTCCTTTCTCTCTCTCAGTGGCAGCCTTTGAGGCAAATGTCAGCTAATTAAGGGCTACACAGTCGACCTTTCTCACCCCCACCTGGGCCTGTGCCACTCTATCTGCCAAAGCACCCAAGACTACACCCATACTACAGGTTGTCCTTGTCTGCATGAGTGTGCCACAAAAACTCCTGTATCCACACATAAGGCACAGGTCAGTGTGGCCTCTGATATGCAAAATACTGCTGTGATCCATCCTATAGGTGGTAGACTAACACTGAACAACAGAAGAACATTTAAAATGCAACAACCCTGCACATATTTTAACTCACACACCGGCATACCCCAGTATAAAAGTAAAAACCACTTATAAATATTATTGTGATGTCCCCATCCCAGTTAACCTACGCGCAATAAGCACCTCTTGGATGTCTTCGTTTGGGAATGTTGATGTCAAAATGAATGCTGCATTTGATCGTCAAGCACAAAAGGAGCATTTGAGAAGGGCTCTGAATATTGAATATCGTCTCTCCAGTTCAAAGCATTTTTAGAGCAGTGGGGATACGTTCCAGAGGCGAGAGAACAGAGAGAAGCTGAGAACACCCTGTACCCTTTCACTCTTTATAGTCAGCAGCCATGCATGTCAATCAATACATTTACTGTTTGGATCTAGAAAAAAAAAAAAATCACATCTTAGGAGAGGATGCTGATTATCAGAATACGATACTGCCCAACTCTCTCTGTTGTTTTTGCGTGACTTTCCGAGTTGATATGATAACGTAATGAGTGTGAGTGGCACAGACAGTGTTGGGATACACAGTATATGGAAAGAGAGCTGACAGAGTCAAGGACAAATAAAGATCAGTGAATATAAGGCAAATCAGATGAGAAATTGAGCTTTGAATTAAAACGAATTGACTTAGAGGGAAATCATTGGCCACTGGTCCATTCTCTGAACATCTAAATGTGTTTAAATTTCCTAACTTTATTCAGTGATAAGAAAATTGAGTTTCCAAACGGAGTAACAAAATGTGTCAGAACAACAAAAAAAATTGTTGGATCAAACCACATTTCCTCAATAATGAGGATAAATATCTACATACTGAAGCATAACACTACAGTAACAAGAACATGTATCCTGTATTAGCAAGCATGTTCTCCGTGAACTAGATTTCATGTAATCTATAGTCATGCAATCTCTCCAGATTAAACTTTGGGAAGTCTTGAGAACTGATTTAAGTTCCAAGCTAAGAATATACTCAGATGCAGCATCACAGAATGGACATGGGCCTTCTGGAGGGTGTCCTGTGGCGTCTAGCAACAGAATGTTGTTAGTGGGGGGCCTTTGGGTCCTATGGGTTGAGGGGAGGGGCCTCTGAGGATCAGGCTTGTTCCAGTGCATGCTGGAACAATGGGTCAATGGGCCACAGATACTGAATTTGGAGGCCAGGTCAACACCTTGTTCTTTCTGTTTTTTGTTTTTTTGAGTTGTTCCTAAAGTATTTTTGTGTGTGTGTCTGCGTCAGGCTGCATCCTGCTGGGGATGGCTGCTGCCATCAAGGAGTGTCATTGCTATGGCCTGGTCTGGTCTAGATGGGTGCTGCATGTCTAAGTAACAGCCACACAAATGAATGCCAGGTCCAAAAGTTTCCCAGCAGAACACTGAATTGTCACAAGATGGTCAATGTTATTTACTTCTCCTGTCAGTAGTTAATGTTGTGGCTGATCGGTGTACGTGGCCTCAAAGACAAACACGTGGGTTGCAGAGAAACAAGCATCTGCTGGAAAGTAGCAGAAAAACAAAACATATGACAGATGATGAGAAACCAGCAGAAGCTGTGACTTTGTACGGAGCCTCAGTTGACACCTGCTCCTCTTCTCAGGTGTCTCAGCTACTCCCACAACTTGTTCTCTCTTCCTTGTTCTCTCTTCCTTCTCAAATGTATTAGATATTCACACGCCAGACACACTGCTGAAACACACTGCAATTTTAAGTTTCAGTCAGAAGTATTGTATGTCCATTTTTGTCATTCACTGAAGTGAAATAATCCAAAACAACAGCAAGGCAGCCGATTGTGAAGCCTTTACATGAGATGACCTGTGCATTCAGTTTTGGGCATTTTCACTGATTCACAGTAGATGTTTTGTTTCACCAGCAGAAATGTGGTTTGTGTGGAGCAGGTACGAGAAGAACTGGGTAATTATTAGCAGCAATCTAACCTCCCCGGCAGGACAGACAAAGAGGAGAGTGCCACCTACAGAAACTGAAACGTCATTAACAAGAAATGAGACGGTACCACCTACACGGTTTTATTTACAGGTGAACTGTGGGAAGTGCAGTGTGCAACAAAGCTCGGTGTGCCAATTATAGAAGACGTTGCAACAAACCAAAGCAAGTTTTGTAGATTATTAGTTTAAGGCAGCTTTTATTATTAAATCATCCCTGTCTGGTCCAATATGAAACAATAACCGAAGGTCAAAAATGACATCTATGGCGTCAAATGTTCTCATACTTACGCAACAAAGCAGATTGATTGTTGCATTTGATGTGTTGAAGTGTGAAGACACAAAACAGACATCTAGATCACGGCATATCTTTTAAAACAAGGCTAACAGATACTTGTGTGGATGTTGGGGTCATTTCCACATTACTGACAAAAATGCCATTAATAGTAACACACCGAGGCCACCCTAAGGACAAACCCGCAGACATAAGTAGAGCAATGCAACCATGTGCAGTTCAAAGCAGCAAGGAATGCACGTGTGCATGGGCCAGCACAGGAGAGCCAACTCCTGAGGCCAGTCCACCTACTTCTGAAGGGCAATTGACACTCATTTGACCATCATTTCGGGCAAAGAATACTGAAAGAAGGTTGAAATTAGAAGTGCTGACCTCCACATCTCAGCCACTAACAATGTAGTTTCTGTGTATATTTAGAACGACTAGAACGAATTCAAATGCATGCATTTCAAACAGATATTTAGTTTCAATGAGCTGAAGAAACCAGTGTTAAGGCCCAAGTGTGGGCTGCGCATTTCATTCAGCTATTGGTAGTTAAACACACACACAATCACGCATGAGCACACCAAGAATATATTGGGATTCTCCGAGTTGGATTAATTAAAGTTTAAGCAAAATGTAAAAACATTAGTTAAATTATGCAAAACTGGCCTCCTTCCTTCTTTTTTAAAATTTTACATGTTTTCCTTTCACGTCTTTGTATTCTCCTAGCAGACAGATTTTTTCAAATCCTTCTCTTGGTTGTTTTTCAAACAGTGCTGCCAGTTTTAATCACACCTTTTTAATATTTATACAGAAATTACATGCAAATACTGTCTGATCCTGGTTTTACTCACTGCACACATGCTAATTATCTTGTCTGTGTGTTCCCTTGCAGAGACATCAAACCTGACAACATACTACTGGATGAGTATGGTAGGACAAATGTATTTCAACTATTCATTTACAAAATTTGTTATGACCTTACTTGATTGCCATCCAAAATTTAAAACAAAACTTATTTTGAATAAAGCTTTCACCAGACCTCCAGTGTCTGGGATCACTTTTGTACCGATCAAAGTGCTTGAAATGCTCAGAGGCAAGTTTCAAAGCTGTTGCCCAGACGAAAAATACTTTATACCATAATTCACTATAGTGAAAGTATGCACAGGTGAATTCTTATTTCAAAAGACATATTTGAAGCCCTGTGGCATTTAGATTGTGTTTTTTCCCTTCTCTCCAAGCTAGGGATGAAATAAGAGGAGTGCTGTAATTGTAGTGTGAAAGACAAGGAGATATTTATCATCTCTACTCTGCTGTAAGAGAAAATGCGTCCCTGAATGATGGATTGAGTTCCATCACAGGTTTTAGTGTCTGCTTTAATTCATGCATCGAGACATTACCATGATCAAACACATGCAGTGAGTAAAGAGACAAAGAGAGCAGTGTGTGCGTGCGTTTGTGTATACTGTATGTCAAAGGGAGGGGAACAACTGTAAATCAAGCGGGCACTAAG
Organism: Chelon auratus; assembly: GCA_030220025.1. Taxonomy (NCBI): domain Eukaryota; kingdom Metazoa; phylum Chordata; class Actinopteri; order Mugiliformes; family Mugilidae; genus Chelon; species Chelon auratus. Next base: position 43,701 of record JASGAT010398131.1, read on the forward strand.
ACAGACTGTAAAAGCTTTCATTAGTATGTTAATCAAGAATATTTATGTTATAGTTAATCCTAGAAAAACACCACCCATACACTTTCAGATGTGGTACAGCATGCATATTTGCACCGTATGTATGCAGACATTACAACAACACAAAGTTATAACACAAAACCATAATGGACTCAGCTTAATTGTCACATTGAACAACAAGTGCATTCCAACCGAGTTGAAAACATCGTCTTGTACGCACAATTCGACCTTAGCCTCTGCTGGTTGCTTGGCAACCTTATAGCGATGACAAGCCTCAGTATTACTGGCATATTACACCCCATAAAACCACATTTCTTATATTTGTATTATATTTTTTTTGCACCAGATAAACTGTAAGGTGTTCATCTGTCACACTACTGCACACTTTTGTAAGAACAAAAAAGGCAAAAAGTTATTGCATACATAGGCCTGATGATCTTAGTGCTGTGTACATTAGGTAAAAGGTTATGTACAGCTTAATGTACTATTATTATTATACTATACTATTACTATTATTGTAGTATGCTATTGAGAATTAAACCTGCTGTGGGGCTGTGGCTCAGTTAGTGTCCCTGCTAACAAAAGGCCAACCAAAGTGGCCTTGGGCAAGACACTAAGCACACAGTTGCTCCCAATGGTAAATTCCACCATCAGTGTGTGTGTGTGTGTGTGTGTGTG